>JAKCPI010014232.1:0-66151 GCA_023213315.1 Euborellia annulipes | reverse complement strand
TAATGAACAGTCTATTTGAGCGTTGATTGAAGTGGTTTTAACAACATGGTGTGTGTGTGTGTGTGCTATGAACAAAGTACCTCAAGAACGAAAAGAGCTAGGAGGGTTGAAATTTTATATTTAAGTTAGGCACCCCTCAGGGACGTGACACGAAGCTTTTGAACAAAATCGACCAAAGAGTACTAATACTTTACTGATGCACTTTTTCAGTTTTTTTTTTTTTTCGATATTCTCGAAATTCGCTCTAAATATTTTGATTAAAATTCATAAATCAATTATTTTTTAGATGCTCTTTAAAATGTATATTCTCAGTTTGCTTCCAAAATTTTTTGAAGCACACTTAGCTCTTGTGTGGGTTCTGTGCTTGTCACACCAGATTTTTTTGTTTAGGAGGCCGATTATTTGATTTTGAAGAAATAAGACAAAAATCCTTAAGATTGATTAAAAATTATTATTCGAAATTCAAGTACTTTTTTAGGCCTTTAGAGGTTTATAAATTTGAGCTTTCAGAAAACTGCAATTACCTAATATAAAAAAAAGCGAGGAATTAAAATCAAACTTCCTCTAATGCCAATAGATGGCTACACAAAGAGGATTTTCTTAATTGAAAATATTAAGATGTCAATATAAGTTGTTTTTTTTTTTCTTTTAAAAGAAGTAAATTTAACTTTCTTTGTCAATATTCGTCAGATAACATCGGGGGGGAACAAATCTCGTTTCCTCCAACTCACTTCCCCCTCCTCTTTTTTGTACTCTCTTTATTGTATTGCTCGAAAAGCTATAACAGGTCCCAAAGGATTTAAGGTTTCCGGATTCTCTCCCTGAGTCTATATATTAAAATTGCCATTTATTCGTTTGGAAATGTGTATAAAAAAAAGAAATAATAATAAATACCAAGGATTTTTGTAAATTAATTGACAATTAAAACTTTTATTTCAAGCTAAATTTAATGCTTCATCAGAATAATTGTCTATTTGGATGGGGGTTTTGGTAAGCGGAAAAAAAAAGAATTAAATGCAATAAAATTGTTCTCTGTACATAAATTTTAAGTCAAAAATTTGTATTTTTGTCTCAAGACATGTTGACGACCCTCCCTTACCCTTGGCTGTTGTTGTTTTGTTATGCTAACCAAGGGCGGTTGCTACACAAACACGATACCATTAACTCGATAATTAACAATAACCCGTGTGTGATTCGCTCTCTCTCTCTGTGATTGATTGAAATTCCGCGCGAAGAACATATGAAAGACAAAAGGGCAGTCAAGCAAGTGTTTAGGACCTTTTTCTCGGTTGCATTAATCAAAATTAAAGTTGAATTTGATACTTTAAAAAAATTGGGGGTGGGAGAAGAATAATAATAATCATCATCATCATTAAGTGAAAAGAGATTGCTTTGTTTTTGAAAGAACCAACATTTAACAAATTTGTCAGATCATTTATCAATAAAAGCATAAGGGTTAAAAAACAATTGAAAATTTTTTTATGAAAAAGATTATCGAATATAGCCGCTGGGCAATTGTACAGTATTTGTAATATCAATTGTTATCCTATTTTCATCAATGACCACTTTGTGGCTAATTAAATTATAAGCCTACAAGGGCTGAGGACGGACAAATAACTTTTGTCCGAAATTGTGTCTCCTTTTCGGCATTGGCATTTGGCATCCAAAGCTTATTTGATTCCAGGCGGCGCAATTTTGCCCAATCTTAAGCCCAAACACATCTCGCAAATTTCTAATTTATTTAGTTTAATAAGCTTATCTGATCATAACCCCACCTACGTATATTCTCATTAATATTGACAATGTCAACTCCTCAGCCAGAATTTTAAAATTTATATCAAAATACCTTCCTAAATTATATAAATAATCTGATACTTTTTGTTTTAATTACAAAAAACATACTAACAGCATGATTTTTGGCTACATTTTGATTCCTAAACAAAATACACCGGATAGGAAAATAAGCCATGAAAACATTTGAGAAAAAGAGGTTGAAAAAGTTTATTACGAGGTAGGCATATAAAATCAGAGTACAGTGAGCGCCACAATTAAGTCCCCACCTGATAGCTTTAGCCTTAAGTATATGGTAAATGGTGAAATAATTTTAAATTTTAAAAGGTAAAACAAAGTCATCTGTACCAGATTTTACGTTTTACCTTTTCGGTCATTATAATTATTTCACTTTACACCATATACTATACCATATACTTAAGGCTAAAGCTATCAAGTGGGGACTTAATTCTGGCGCTCACTGTACATGGTCCAAATACTGTGCTGTGAGTCATTTGAAGAACAATGCTCACAGTTACAAGTTTTCCATCCTTTCTCATCTGATCCAATTCACATCTTATCCACTGTTGGCCGTGTTTATCTTGTTTGCATGGCTGAAGACAGTAAATACTCTCCTCGTTATCAATGGATATCTGACATTAGGGATCCGAAACTATCCGATATTAGAAGCCAACACGTTTTTACATTTGACGAAACCTAATCTCGAAACAAAAATAGCTAGTTAAAAAAAATAAGTGTATATTAAAATTTACGTTCTTCTCTAAAGTGATTACCACTATAGCAGTTTTAGCATATCACTTAGTATTTGTAGAACAGATGTAAAGTGCTTCCTGCAAAATATTCATAAATTACAAAATCAAACAAACACAACTTACACTGAAAACAGATAAGTTCACTCGACGTCGCTATAGAATAGAGGAACCTAGAGGTACTACACGTAGTTACAATTTTTTTTCGCTTCGTTGCAGCATAGAAAAGAGCCAGAACCTTGGTATCCGATATTGGGCGCCTATACGATAATCGGCTACTTTCCCCTATTATTAATGAGGTGATAAATAATTTAAAGAAAATTATTTTTCCGGTATGTAGCCTAAGTTCTATAAGATCAAAGTTTCTCCCCCCCCCCTCTTCTTGCTCTTCTCAATTGGAATAAGAGAAGGGTGGTGTTAACTCCTCCCACGTTGGATTATCATGATGAATTATACAGTCCCATCCACCTTCTTTCGCCCACGTTTGCTATTAAACCACTCTAGAGTAATTAATTTAATGTACTTAGTTAATTAGACCCGAAAAATTCTCATTTTACTTGCGCTTGAGTGAATATCAAGAATTCAAGAATTTTTTTTTATTTATCTCATTCATTTTCATTTCAAACTTGTAAAGAATGCACATTTTCTTTTATTTTTTTTTATTAAAGTTGAAAATTATTAAAACCATTAATAAATATCTAACTAAAAGAGGGGGTAAACTTTTTCAAATTCACTCAGTGATTTATCCTCAGAAGAAATGTACCTAAATATTTTTTTTTTTTTAATACTCCCATTTTTTTCTCATTCACACTCACACACACATTCACACAGTTTTTTCGGCAACTCAGGCCATATAAGACTTTTACGATATCCGTTATTGATTAATATACATATTTGATATCCAAATGGCTTAAATAAAATCATCGGACTGCCTGGGGTCCGAACCCGCGACTTTTGGTATACGAGGTTAGCACGCTAACCCCCACACCAAGCCCCGAGGGCGAGTTCACCTCTTGTTAATAATTCTGAAGCAACAATCTGACTTCACTTGAACCCAAAATCCTTATTTAACATCTTAACACTTGTATTGCAACAAGAAATATCCCAAATTAGAAAACAAACTTCGTTTGGGAAGTTTCGAGTAATAGTACGTACTTTACAGATGTACTTTTTTAGTTTCTTTCACTTTATAAAAAAAAAACGAGCTGAATTCCGTCATCTATTTATATAATTCGCTAATGTCCGTCTGTCTGTCCGTCCGGATGTCTACCTGTCACGCTCTGTTTGACCCCCGTTGGAGTTTTGAAACGAAATTTGATATATTTAATTTCAGGGCCGGAACTAAGAGATTTTTTAGGGGGAGGCAAAATTTAATTTGCCGCCCCCTCCTTAAAATTTTCTATACAAAATTCATATCATTTTACCTTTTTTTTTAGTAAATCTTTCCTTAATTGCCGCCCCCTGATATCTGCCGCCCGGGGCACACGCACCACTGCCCCCCCCCTAGATTCGGCCCTGTTTAATTTTAAAGAGGACCTTCTAGGGATTACAGTAAAATATTTTCATCCCGAAATTCCTAGAGCTTTTTGAGTTATTAATTCCTAAAGTTACGAATTTTCTCATAGGAAATGTTTAGAGAAATATTTATGTATTCTTTGCATTTGTGTATTCCATGAATGTAAACGAATCCTCAAGCAGGCACTGAATTAGAATAGTAATAATTATTTTTTTCATAATTATGAAAATCGCGAGCCAGCTCTAGGGGCGAAGGGGGGTGGCACGGCTTCTCATAATTGGGAAAAGGCGAGGGTCCACCTCAGGCGGGCAGAATATTATAATCTTTAATTTCCAAAAAAATCTTCCTTTACTCTAGAAAGATTTATATAGAGACAGACTTCTAAACTTGATTGTTCATTTTAAATATTAATTTGTGCAAATAAAAATTGTAATGTTAACAATATCTAATAGTCTACTATTAGGGAAAAACAAATTTCATAATTAAAGGGTTAATATTTTTTTCCCCGAATCCCAATTGAAATATTTTTTTTTTTTTTTTTCAACTTTATCAAATTTAAATAAATTCCAATGAGAGGATGTTTTCCCGATCATCCCTTTTCCCGATAACCGAGTGGGTGCCAAGCAATAAATTAAAACTCAAGCTGGAGAGTTAATTGGGAAACCCTGGGCTACCATGAATCCACTCCCACCCGCTCTCTCATCTCCCTTTTCTTCTTTGTATTATTTATAAGTTCGAATGCGAATTAAAATTTTAAATGAAGCCATTTTATACGTTATAAATGAAAGTACGCTCCGCCCCTTAACAGTAAACTATTGGTGCTCTTTTTTTAGTTACACAAAAAAAAAAAAAAATATTGTCACTGATCGTATTTTATTTATAAAAGAAGAGAAAAAGATTTTTATATATTTGAATGTAAATAATTCTGCTGACGTTTTTCTTCTTCGAGATTGTCTTAAATCTGTCAATGACTCGTATTTTAATCATAATGAATTATACTGTATATATACACTGACAAGGTGTGACTGGTCGCACAGCACACAACTTTCTCTTACCTTCGGTATTCGCAAGTTGTGTTCTTTGCTTGTCACAGCAGATTTTTTTGTGTTTCCGACAGTACGGTACATTTCAAATTTTATAAACCATTTGTTTATTTATATTTTGTTTTTTATTTTTAAAAAGCATTCACACTTTTTTCTCATTCACACTCACACACACATTCACACTGTCTTTTCGGCAACGCAGGCCATATAAGACATTTATGATAACCGTTATGAATATATATTATTTAGGGTCCAGGCATTCTTATTTAAGCCATTTGGTATCCAATTGGCTTAAATAAAATCATTGGACTGCCTGGGGTCCGAATCCGCGACGTTTGGTATACGAGGTTAGCACGCTAACCTCTACACCAAGCCCCGAGGGCTATTTTGTTTTTGTTTGGGGCCGTAGTTTGCGAGTTGTACGCAATTCAATATGCAAAGTTTTTAATTTTTATAACGTATATTAATTCGGGCTTAAGAAACGGCGAGCGGAGGGGAAGAGGCGCCTGCACCTCCCCTCCAGGCATTGTTGCCGCGAGAGATGCTGCTATTTTTGGAAATAACAATTAAACCCGTTTTCATTTCTAAAAACATTCTAATATCTCCATCGCAAATCTATCGTCTAAATAAACTGATTCATTAGACCCAGCGAGAATCATTTCACTTGTTAAGTATCAATTAATAATGCTCTCTCTTGGATGGGAGAGACAAATAAATAATACTAAAAAAACGTATAGTTTTTATGGCCCTATTAATTATTCTCTTTTCAATATCCCTTAGATCTCACTCTATTTCAAAAAATCTGCTGTGACTGGTCGCACAGCACACAACTTTCTTCTGTGTCAACTTTCGATTACCGAAGGTATGAGAAAGTTGTGCTGTGCGACCCGTCACACCAGATTTTTTGTCATATGATATTTTCACTATTTTAAAGAGCTTTTATCTTTTCACATTTTATTGAAAACTGAAGTTTTTTTAGATAAGGGCCTTTTAAAATTATTTCATTATTATTAACTTAATTATTCTTACGTCGTTAATTTTTAAATTTTTACACATCACCTGATTAGCATTTCAGAAATTTCCTCTATAAAATTTTGTTTGCGTCCGGGTGGTGGCGCCCTTCTGGACGAGAAGTGAACCAACGAGCCGCCCACCCACCCAAAATCGATGCCCCAATCGCATGAAAAATTATCAAGCATTCGCCTCCCACGCACACCACACACTGCCCCCCACCTCCCTCCCATTTGCTGATTTTTACTTTACTTTTCCCTCCATAATATTTAAGATATAAGGATATATTTTGCTCTTTTTTATGCCTTTTTAGAGAAAAGCTCTTTTTTTTTCTTTCTCTCTCTTTCTCCCCATCGAACAACCAATCACTTTTTAGGCTTAAGTTGGAGAAAAATATTTTTTCATATAAATTTTTTAAACATAATTCGATTTCTTAGTAGCCCTACTGTATGTAGGCTTTCTTTTTTGATATTATTTACCTTTATAAATTGGTATATTCAAGGATCTAAATTTATTTTTATTTAACAATGTGGATGTTGGTGAATCACATGAAAATCTAATTATTTTTTAAATGATATTGGCTACCATTCGGGGGCGCTGCAAAGGGAGGGGGGGGGGGACAAGTGAATCCAAACAATCCCCCTTCTAAATCCCGAAAATTTATTAATAAAGAGAAATATATAGAGAGAAACAATCCATTCAGGGGCTCACTTCTAGAAGGTACGTGGATGGCGACCACGAGTTACCCGAGCTAAGGCTGGCATTTCTTCTTTTCCTTTATGTCGACCTTTTATCTATTTTTCAAATCAAGTGTCAGGCCGTGAGACAAAATGAGAATACAGGGTGCGGAAAAAGTTCCCGCAATTTTTTCAGATATTTCAACAGCACATTAATAATGGATAAAACAACAATACCATTTAATTTAAAGAATAATAACATTTATTAGTTCACTAACTGTAACAGCAAACAAAAAAATTTACAACAGATGTTCAAAATTGCCACCATCGGCCTCAATACATTTAGGAAGTCGCTTGCGAAGATTGCCGACGATGCTCGCACACTCATCCACCGTAATCTCGTCCCAGGCATGCGTCAAAGCCATCTTCAGTACGTTAACGGTGGCGTATCGTGTAGCCAAGACTTTTTGCTCCAGAATATACCACACCGAATAGTCCATCGGGTTGAGATCCGGCGAGTTAGGCGGCCAAACGTCTTTGCCCCAAAAGCCCGGAAACAGCTCTTCGCAGACGGCAATTGTTGATTTGGCGGAATGCGCCGGCGCCCAGTCCTGTTGAAGCGTAATTCCATCGGTGCCGAAGTGCGCCGTTGCCCACGGCTTCAGTACGTCGCGGAGGACTCGCTGCTGGTAGCTGGCGGCGATTTTGACGTTTCGCTCGATGAAAACCAGCGGCGTCTTCCCGGTGGCGCAGATCACAGCCCACACCATCACCGAGGCTGGAAAATGGCTGCGCGGTCTTCTGCTGACCCTTCCTGAGGAGTTGGCGGAAGTTCTGGCGGTTGTGGAGCGGCTCAACTGTGAAAATCTTCTCGTCTGTGAAGAGAACATTGTTCAAACGAGCACCGGCGAGCAGACGAAGCATTCGACGGGCTTTCTGGAACCGGTTCGCCTTCATCCTTTCGTTCAGGAAATGGACGCTAGCTATCTTGTAACTGTGAAGTCCCAGCTTCTTCTTGAAGATGTGTCGGATGCTCTTTTGATCAACGCCGAGCTCTCTCGCCCTCTTCCGCTTCGAACGCTCCGGATTGCGTTGAATTTTGCACCGAACCTTCTGAATGTTCTCCGGAGTCGTCGCGGTGGTTGGACGGTCGCTTCGAGGACGGTCCGCGATCCCGCCTGTCTCCTTGAACCGTTTCACGGCATCATAGACAGTCCTTTGCTTGAAGCCGGTCGTTCGAACAATGTCGGCTGTCTTCATTCCCACCTTGTGCAACTCAACAACTGTGACACGTTGATTTCCACGATTCATAACTCAAACACTACTGAAAATAAACAAATGAATAACACAGTTTCTTAACGGAAATTTCACAAGGAATTCGATAAAATAATCAGAAATAAAAAAAAAATACAATGACATAGCCGAAATGGCGCAAAAACAAAATTGCGGGAACTTTTTCCGCACCCTGTATACCTTTTAAAGAGCATCTAAAGAATAATTGATTTTTGAATTTTAATCAAAGTCGTTGGAGCGAATTTTGAAAAAATCAAAAAAAAAAAACTGAAAAAAGTACAGTGAGGGACAATATTAAATCCCACGCATGCGTTTCCTACTTGTGATTATTTCATTGTTTTTAAAAAAATATTATATATCTTTTAATGGAAACTTTCATGGTTCAAACTGAGAAAATTTCCAATAAAGATTTTCATTTTCTTTTATAAAAAAAAATGAAATAATCATAAGTAGAAAACGCATGGGTGGGATTTAATATTGTCCCTCACTGTACAACTGTAAATTACTAGTACTTCTTGACCGATTTTGATCAAAAGCTTATTTTCACGCCCTAGGGGGGTGCCTAACTTAAATATTCTCATTTGGCCCTCAAAATTCACACTTCCTCTTGTACTTCAGAGGGAAAAATACAGTAGTTGCCATGATAACAAAATATAAAAATTTATCTATGTTTATAAAACACTTGAATTCTAATGTTCAGCTAAAACTAAATAAATTTGATTTCAAGCTGCTCGTCGACGTTTCGAGTGCTAATCGCCCCCTTCCTCAGGACTGAGCAGGTGTCAATTGTAACACTAAGGTTTCATTTGTTGTGGTATTAAAATCATTTAGATTACATGTATATTTCTAGATAGCAATTATGCTTTGTTTCAATACAAGATGATGTTACAGCAAATGTCTCGATTATAATCCTGGTTGCCTACCAGCATCAATAATATCCAGCCATATTTTAAATAAATTTGGTGTGACAAACAGAGAACACAACTTTGAAATTGTGTGCTGTGCGACCAGTCACACCAGATTTTTCTATTTATATTTTGATTCAAACGTTATCTCTCGGTTAGTCTCATATTCCCAGTGAGCATATTCATTCGGTTTATTAATTCACTCGCTTGCTTGCTTCCCCTCCCCTCTCAGCCAGCATCATCACCATCATCATCATCATTGGCCCAATCCTCTCTCTCTCATGTTCCAAATTCTATCTATTGTTATATAGATACACAAACATGATCTATTAATATTGGAAATAATTAAATTCATTTATTTAATATAATAATCGATTTTCTATTATGTAAAACTGATACAGTGGAATATAAAGCACCAAGGATTTGTTTAAGGCGTTTTCCACCTCTTTCTATTACCATCATTAATATTGCAAAGAATACATAAATTTATTTATTTTTACTTTCTCTTACCTATGTGTATATTTATTATATTATTACTTTACTGACTTTACTGATGTACTTTTTTCATTTTTTTTCGATTTTCTCAAAATTCGCTCCAACGATTTTGATTAAAATTCAAAAATCAATTATTTTTTAGATGCTCTGGTATCCAAATGGCTTAAATAAAATCATCGGACTGCAGGGGCGTATATAGAAATTTTTTTCGGGGGGGGGGGCCCGAACTCAAAAATTTTTCTGAGGAAAATTTTTTTTTAAGAAACTAAATTTTTTTTCACACGAAATTTTTTGCGGAACAGTTTTTTTATATTGCGGAACCAAAGTTGTCCATCCTGCGGAAAAATTTGTTGGGCTGATATCTGTATATCCCTATATATGTATATATGTTTGGGAAATTTCGGGGGGGGGGGGGGGCCGGGCCCCCTCGCCCCCCCTTATATACGCCCCTGTCGGACTGCCTGGGGTCCGAACCCGCGACTTTTGGTATACGAGGTCAGCCCGCTAACCCCCACACCAAGCCCGAGAGCAATTTGGAAATTATATTTTTGGTCTATTCAGCTAAATTAAATAAAGTAAGATTCCAAATTTATACATTCGAATAAAAAACACGTTTTTCGCCGACTCATTGACTTTGGTCTCGCATAAATACGAATCGATGACCCGGAGGCCGGGCAGCCTGGAGCTCGTCACTACACAACTCCGGGACCCGTCATTGTATAATACCATGTTACACTTTAAATATAACCAAAAACAAATCGTCTTTTTGAATACCCTAAAACTCCCTCCCACACCAACGGCCAGCAAACCAGCGACGACAATAGGCATCCCGGAGGCTGACGTCAACGACACAACACCGACTCCCTAGCCCGCTACACCAGCGTGCCCCTCAAAAAATTATTTTCCTCTTTTTAGTTCATTTCAATATATATTTTTTTCTTCATATTCTTTCGAATATTCTCTAAAATAATATCTTATAAGAAAAATTTTATTTCGCGCATTAAAAAAAAAATATCTTTCTCTTGACAGGTAGAAATTTATATCCAACAATAAATTAAAAATTAATCTTTCCTTTTTTTTATATATTTATTTAAGTTCTATTATTCGCTCTAAATTTTATTGTGATACGTTTAATTGCTTAGATACAAGAGAAAAGAGAGAGACTTTACGAAGTGGGGCTAAATTATATGAATGAATGAAAAAGTAGTAGTGGAAGTAGTAATAGGAAGAGGAGGCAGGAAGAGGAGGAGGAGGAGGAAAACGCCTTTTTTCCGGGGGTGGTCTGATGTGGCCAACAATGGGAGGAGATCCGCCATCCCACCCATGGGTTGTTCTGGTTGGGACAGCAACGAATTCGTCGACCCGGAAACAAACCTATTGCACGCCTCTCTGCTCGCAAACGTTTTTTTTTTTTTTTTTTTTTTTACCACTACTCCTCCTCCATACACTCAGCGGACGTTTACTTTTCTCTCTACGACAACTGAAAACTTTTCCGTTTCAATAATAAATTAATCTAATTTATTTAAGTTTATTTTTAAATATATAGAATTGTGAATTTTAACGAGACGTTATTTATTTTTTTTTTAATCAATCATTATAAAAATCAGTAAACAAAAAATATTAAATAAAAAATAAATAACACTTTTTCGAGTGTCACTTAATTGGAGAAGTTTTTTTTTTTTTTTTTTTAATATATTTAATAAACTTTTTCTCTCTGAGCATGAAAAATTTTTTAACCATGGCTGAACAAAATTTTTTTTAATCAAATATTAATTAATATCCGTATAATCTCAAAAATTAAAAGTTTTTTAAAATATTAGTATTCGTAGAAAAACAATTTTTTTTTTTTTAATTCAACATAAACGGAAATACATATAATATTTTTTGAATTAGTAATCATTATTTTATCAAACTTTAGAATTATACGTATTTTCAATAATATTTTAATAAAAAGCAACGCTTGGGACATTTTATTTTAATTAAAAAAAAAAAAAATATTATTTTTATTAAAAGCAACTGACTGTTTCTGATTTAAACAGACTGTTTAGTTATAGAGCAGAAAGATACCATCTATTGCAATAGTATTGAGACTAAAGCCCGGTAGTTAGGCAGCCCAAATGACAGCTTGTCTGTTAGAAATACCTTTTTCAAACCAGACATAGGCCGAACGACCATTTTTAACAAAAGAATAATCTCCGATGATTTTATTATGGCTTAAATAGAAATGCCTGGACCTCCAATAGATATTATAAATAACAAGGGTTATCGTCAAAGTCTTATATGGCCTGAGTTGCCGAAAAGACTGTGAATGTGTGTGTGAGTGTGAGTGTGAATGAGGAAAAAGTGTGTGTTTGAAAAAAAATTGGTGTGACTTTCTCTTACCTACGGTAATCGAAAGTTGTGTTCTGTGCTTGTCACACCAGCATGGGCGTAACTAGGGGGGTGCAGGGGGCCCCCCAGAAGACTCGTGACCCCCCCCAGAAAACTCCCTGTCCCAAGAAAAATTGAGAAAATATGGGGCTTTCCAAGCATATATACATACCGGTATATATACATATATGGGCGTACCCAGCGGGGGGCAGGGGAGGCAGCTGCCCCCCCCTAGAAGCAAAAAAAAAAATTAAATGTTTATAAAGTGATGAAACGAAACAAAATTGGTGGATGGCGACGGAGAATGATTTTTTTTGTTAGGACTCGAGGGTTTTTAGACCTTTAATTCAAAGGCTTTTCCCCTCTATATAAAAAATAGCTATGTCACAATCTGGACGACCATGATCTGCCCCCCCCAGTGGCGTCATTTGGGGGCGGGGGCATTTGCCCCCCCAAGGGCTCTGATTTTTATAAAATTTTATATTATTCTAAATAAAATACTCCAAAATACATCTACGAGTATACAAACCGTACAAAATTAAACAATCAATTAAATTAAATTGTTTTGGCCAAATTTGAGTACCCATTTGTAAGTAAATTTTAAGAAAAAAAAAATGTTTGCTCCCCCCCAAAGAAAAATTTGCCCCCCTCAAGAAAAAGTTGAAATGACGCCACTGTGCCCCCCCTCCTGGACGACCATGATCTGACCATGCCCCCCTAGATTTGATCCTGGGTACGCCCCCCATGTATACATAGGTAATAGAAAGTAAAATACTTTCTCTATATATATTTATATATCAGTATATTAACATACACATATAGGTAAGAGAAAGTAAAAAGAATAATCATAAAAATGTATCTCATGAATATAAAATTCAAGATATATCAAAATAAATCTTTTAAGGTTGTTCGGGACCTTGACCCGTGGCTCAGAGAGAAGACACTAGCTTCCCGGGTTCGCTTCCCGTCCCAAGCGAGAAAAATTTGACTATAAATCATTTGAAATAAATAGGGATGGGGCCTAAATGAAAAATATGTCTGTTACTAGGGTCTATTTGAATTTAAAATGACCGGTCAAATTAGTTACTTAAAAAAAAAATATTTATTAAATAAATAAATATCTTAAATAAAAAATATATTTTATAATTCAATATCAGAATTGAAAATAATAATTTTAATAATAATCATAGGACAATTTTTAAAAGAATTTTTTAATATTCAGTTATCAATTTGATTAACGTCGTAGTTCGAACCTCCTCGACTAGTCGACTGTCAAAAATCTCTCGCGGTCCGGGCTAATTTTATACACGTGTGTTGTTAATTTAATATTTATTAACATTTAAATAACTCTCAAGTGCTTAAATGTATTTATTAGTGTTTTTTTAAATGTGTTTGTGAGTGTGTGTGTGAAATCTTCAATAAACATCTGGAGCACAAGTCGATTTTGCTGGTTCTGATCATAAGGTAAATAATCTCATTTTCATTTCTAATTAAAATATTCCTCTGAATTTTATTTGAATTAATATTCATCCTCGTTTAAACATGTTCTGTAAAATTGAATAAAATAAAATTCAATTTTATGATAGTCAAATGTCAAATTAGGAAATATTTTTAAACATTCATCATCTTTTAAACAACTTAATTTTATTTATTCTTTGATTAGTTAATCTAATTGATCTCTTTTCTATTTTTATTCCGCTAACCAAATTTAATGATGAAAATATATTTGAGAATAGTGAAATGATTTCCATTTTAAGTTGAATGTGCTTATAGTTTTAATTTTGCAAGTATCATTTTGTCTTTTATTATTATTTTTTTTCTTTTGAAATATTCAATGAAATTATTATTCCATAACTCATGGCTATTAGGCCGATAAAATTCTTGTGACAATTTTTACTATTTTAATTATATTTGCCAATTTTTTGCAAATTCACTTCTGTCCAAAATTTCCTTTTATTATTTATTTGTGAGTCATTTTACTTTTTTTTAATTGATCTCACATCTCCAATGATCTTTGAACCTGATATAAATATTATTTATTTATTTATTTATTTATTAACAACATAATGAAAAGTGGAAATTTTATATATATATATATATTAACTGTCACAGAATTTGTCCTACAATTTGGGCTGAATTACTAATTAAAGAATTGATCTAAGCTTATATTATTATATCAAAAGGAGATAAATAACTTTACAAGAGTTTAAAAATAGATTTCTTAAAAACATTTGCAATAGCTATGATAATCAGTTGACATAAAAGCAAGTTCAATAAGATCATTTTAATGAGTAATCCATAAAACTTTATTTACATGTTAGTAGTTGGTAGTAGAGTGATTATAATCAACTTAAATAATATTTAATTCATTATTTGATAATCTGTCTTGGATTCAAAAACCTCCTTTAATTTATTTTTTATACGTTTTCTCACCATTGTGCATATTCCTTTAAACATGAATCCTTTATTGTCAAATGATTGTTTTTTACTTCTCTTACCCTATATATGAAATATATATATATATATATTTTAGAGAAAGTATTTTTTTTTCTTAATTAATTCAAAATATGAAGAAATCAATCTCTTTTTGGTATGATTATGTCATTATATAGGCTGAAATAAAATTTTATATTTTATCGATTTACAGCTAAATAACTTACTTATATTTTCTAAATTTTTTTATTTTTCTTTATCGAATCTTTTGCAATTTCATCAAACTTTTATTTAATTATTAATTGTCGACGTTTCGGTCGCCAATCACGACGACATCAAGGACGAATTATTGTTAAACTACAAGATATATAATATTATTTTTAATTGTCATTTTCATTTATACATTATATATGTTTAACGACTAATATATGAATATATATCAGGAATGAAAGGTGGAAGAAAACGCAGCCAAAATTTTTCTTTATAAATATATTTCAGCAGCTGACGTTTCGGCTTAGGTTAAAGCCATCCTCGGAGCTGCTGTTGGTATTCATACACAGCTTTAACCAAAGCCGAAACGTCAGCTGCTGAAATATATTTTTAAAGAAAAATTTTTGGCTGCGTTTTCTTCCACCTTTCATTCCTGATACAAATTCCACCATAAAATACACTTATACTATATGAATATATATTGTATAATTGACAATAACAATTAAAAATAATACTCTTAATCTTGTATTTTAATAATAATTCGTCCTGATGAAAGATCCTGATTGGCGACCGAAACGTCGACGATTAATAATTAAATACAAATTATTTAATTAAATTTCCTTGACTGCTACATCTCCTATATCCAATTTAAAGTCTATTTTTCACTTTTCATCGCCATTTTTCTATATTTAATTATTTAAACACCCTTCATGATTTCGATTCGTCTTTTTTTCTATAAATAGAGAGAGAATTAGGGCAGATGGGATGAATAATTTTATGTTCAAGACTTCATCAACACATGCAACAAGATTAATACCAAATGACAGATTGGCTATTAGTATTTGTCATAGTGCAATAATGAATTTTGACCTCTTTGTATTTGGTTAAGGCTTTAATGATTCCCCAGGGCTTCAAACATTCCCCCTCCCTGATTGAAGGCGGAAATAAGAACGAAAGGACGATATATATATATAGAAAGAAAAAAAAAAGAAGTATGGTGTGGTCTGAAATGACAATAGAAGAAAATATTGTGAAAGAAATGTACGTTTGGACGGAAATAATAAAAAAACAGAAGAGCGAGCGGGGTGGACAGGATAATTTAAAACCAACGAAGCCAATCTTGAAATAAAAAATAATAATAAAAAATTCTCTGAATACGTATTTGAATAACTTATAAACTCGCTTTCTCAATAAAAAAAAATGTTTATAGGATGATTTTCTATAGAGTCCTTCTCATCTGGCATCGGATCAAAAACCTTTCGATTCTCACCTCATTTGAACTTCCAAGTTTAGAAATTTTTATTTTATCTTTGGTTGGCGATGATTGCTTTATGTTCTTTCTTTATCTTTTTTTTTTTTTTTTTTTGAAAATACTTTTAAAGGGGAATAAATTAAAAGAGTGACTGACCGCACCAAACACAACTTTCTCTTGTCTTTAATAATTGAAAGTTATGTTGTTCTGCCTTTGCAGAATTTTTCTGTCGGCATACAGTATATCAGGACTTTCATATGTTTAATACAGTGGACGCCACAAGTGCCTGATTTGCCTTGAACTAAGGCAACCAAAATGCTTAGTGTTGTCTTCAAAGTAGCTTTTCCCCTTTAGTAGAGTGATTTATTTACTTTAAAAATATTGATTTGATAGATTAAGCTCAAAGCTGCACTCTCGAGCATATTAGGCACTTGAGGCTTCCACTGTACTTTTTAAGTGTCTTTGATCGTCAGTGGTACCCCTGTTTTACATTGACAATTGTAGTCTGCTCAATTCAAGCATAAAGAATTGGGGTTGGCTACCAATCCAATTGAAATAAATAGAGACTGGGTCTAAATGGCCTTCGATGCCGAAAAAGACCCTAATAAAATTATATAAAAAAATCTGGTGTGACTGGCGCACAGCACACAACTTTCTCTTACCTTCGGTAATCGAAAGTTGTGCACTGTGCTTGTCACACCAGATTTTTCGTGTCGACATGTATTTAGTTTCCGACAGTAGGGTACAATTGAATTCAAGATGTAAAATTTATAAGTATGGGAAAATATTTATATTTTGTTACCATGGCAACCATTTCTCCTATCCTTCCCTATGAAATACAAGAGTAAAGTGGTCTTCAGAAGATTTCAATCGCAAAATGAGAATATACATTTTAAAGAGCATCTAAAAAATAATTGATTTTTGAATTTAAAAAAAAATCGTTGGAGCAAATTTTGAGAAAATCGAAAAAAACTGAAAAAGTACATCAGTAAAGTACTAGTACTCTTTGGCCGATTTTGATTAAAAGCTTATTTTTCCGGTCCCGGGGGTGTTTAACTTAAATATAAAATTTCAACCTCATAGCTCAATTCCTTCATGCTTAAAATTGAACACACACACACACACTCACACACCCACCCACACACAGACAGACCATGTCGCGAAAACCACTTTTTTGGATTCAGGGGACCTCAAAACGTGAAGATCCATCAAAATCTCGACATCGAATTTTGACATGAATCCAATACTTTCTCTCTATATATATATTACATATATACATAGGTAAGAGAAAGCAAAAATTATTGTTAGAAGAAAAACTTGGATTATTGCCAGCCTGCTCTGAAGATTAGATCTGAGGCCGAAAGGTCAGACAAGATGGAGCTTTTTTTTAAATTTCATTTAAGGTCTTTTTCGGCATCAGAGGCCATTAAGACCCCGTCTCTATTTATTTAATTGATTGATAGCCAATATAATTTAAATAAATTTTTGTCGCATAGGACGGGACGAGAAACCCGCGACCCATGGTACAGTGAGCGCCACAATTAAGTCCCCACCTGATACGTAGCTTTAGCCTTAAGTATATGGTGTACAATGAAATAATTTCAACGACCGAAAAGGTAAAACGTAAAATCTGGTTCAGATGATTTTATTTTACCTTTTCAAATTTAAAATTATTTCACCATTTACCATATTCTATACCATATACTTGAGGCTAAAGCTATCAGGTGGGGACTTAATTGAGGCGCTCACTATACAATTGGCCAGCATACTAACCACTACACCAAAGCTCCGGGGCGTGGAAGGCGTTAATTTAATTTAATGAACAATTATTGTTTTCTTTTGACTCCATTACCTCAGTGTCTTCATCATATTCCTATGTTTTAATTGATTATAAATTTTACCTCTTGTATAGTAATCTAAATATTCCTCCAGACAAAAAAAAACCTGGGTGACAGCACAGTTTTATCGGTATTCAAAGTTTGTTGTGATATATGGACAGTCCCATTTTTTCGTAAACCTAAACCAGAGTTTCCCAACCGAGATGAAGATTTCTGCTGCTCTTCGGAATTGAAAATTATATTAAATAGCTGAATTATTACCCCCAATAAATTTAATAAACATGGTTCTATTCGAACATATCCGAGTTTAATTTAAGGGAAGCAATTAGAGATTCCCTTGCTAAAATAAAATAAAAAAAAAAAACTCCATTGGCTAAATGATGTTGTAAAAGAATGGTTTTATTACCGGGAGTGGATTTTATGGTCCTTCATTCACACGAATGAGAAATGCAACCATTATTTTTCATTTCACCCCCATTCAGAGTTTGATCAGTACGTACTACAAGGTAAACATATTGACTTTTTTTTTTATTAATTGAAAAAAAATCCCATATTTCTTAGCTTCATTTCATTGAAAGTGCATTTTTTAACAAATGCTATCTATCCTAATATCGAAAATATTTCTTTAAGCAGTTATTTTGATTTGGGTTTCTGTCAAGAACATATAGAAATTAGGTCTCGTATTCACAAACATCACTTCATTATACGTTTTTATATGCAATTTCGTATATTTTATTCTATTTATCATAAATTCGGATTTTTCTTCCTTTTTAGTTTTTTGCCCTACTTTAAGCAATCTATTTAATAATTCGTAGTTCTGCAAGGCAGGCAATCTAAATGTACTAATTTACTGAGGTATTTTTTTATTAATTGATCAAGAGGTCCTAAAACTCAGTTCTTAAATCTTCTAAAACCCTGGATTGATCTTGGACAAAAATCATTAGTGAGTTAACTATTGGGTTGTTTGTAGATGGCCGTAAGGAAAATTAATTTTATTCTAACGACCGTCGGCCAAAAATAAATAATTTTGCCTATTATCTATTTATTTGTAGATATTTCGATCCCAGTGAAATGGAATCATCCTCAGAACAAGCAACAGATGTTTTGCAAATCGTTAATTTTTCCCATTTTTCCCTTGTCATATTGGATGGAAGAAGTTACCGATTTGCTTGTACTGAGGATGATTCCTTCTCACTGGGATCAAAATATCAACAAATAAACGGATAATAGGCAAAGTTATTTATTTTTGGCCAACGATCCTTGAAATAAAATTAACCTTTGGGTTGCCAACCTTCGATAAATCAAAATAAAGTTTGAACAAAAAATTTTCACGATGAATTTGTGTTCGATTGGGTTTTATTTCACTAAAAATATAAGCAAGCGAGATGATGGGTTTGTTGGCCTGTCAACATAAAAAAGTATAAAGCTCGGGTTCGAGTCCAGGAAGCGCAATTAAACACAAACTCATCTCTGGGAATTTACTTGCCTCTTTGTCTACAGGTATAGGACGTTGTTTGAAAATAAAGCACTAACTAGAAATCTGAAAATAGTATTATTTTTCATTGTAGCCTAAAAATTGATAGATTTTCGATTTTTAATTGAATTTTGTGAATTTCTGCTGATTCACCAAGAAGTCTGTATTTCTGCTAGGAATTTAAAATAAATGCCATGCTAAAGTTATGGGTGAAAATAAAAATAATTTTCAATCATTCTAAAAAAAAGCGAGTTTATTCGAATATACACATGTTGATATTGATGGAGGGAGAGAACTAATCTCGATTCCCGGTATAGCGACAGACAGACAGATACAGAGAGGGAGTGAATTGCTATGCTTCCAACGTACGCCTATGAATTACACTTGACCGTTGCACACAAATTGCCCCCCACAAATCACCGATGGGGCTCCCATCTTTAAAACACTGTCAAATTCCAGGCAAAAGTCGACGCACGCACCTTTACATAACATAAATACGTCATGTTTATCGCGGTGTGGAGGGGGGGGAAGAGGGAAGCTGCACGTACGTACGTATGTGACGTTCAATTTCAATACACGAACCTCACATCACTTCCTCTCTCACACTGCATTATATATTGCATCACACATCAGACCAATAACCCCATTGTCAAAACTTGGACTTGTGGAAATGTTATCCTATCGAGCTCCAAAAGCCTTCCGTTCCATCGATCTATATTGAAGGAAATAAGACCGAAAGGAAAGACAGAAAGAGAGAGAGAGAGAGAGAGGGAGAGGGAGCAAGCAAAAAAATATCAATCTGTTTAGTTCTAAAAAAACTTAAGCATAGAAAACAAGTTTGTCATTTGACAGCAGATTAAACAAATAGCATTATCTTATTTTACATTCTTCTCAGCTTTAAGCTGATTTTTAGTTTGGAATTTTGTTCAAATTAACTCAAGTCTCAAATAAAATATGGGGATTGACTTCCCCGAGACTTTCTCGTATGTTCTTTTGGAATTACGTCTGGGTGTGTGTGTAAACACGATTGCTTAAAAACCAAAGCAGCTAGATCGATGAAATTTGGTATATGATCCTTACACTAAAATTGTAGATTTCTATCAACTTTTGGAGTAAATACGTCACTTGGAAGTAGTACTTTACTTAAAAAGTTTTTTCAAAAATTTTGAAATTTTCAATTTTTTTTGTTATATTATGATAAAATACTCTATTTTAAAAAGTTTTTATTCTTTGACATTTTTTCGAAAACTGAATAGTTTTTGAAATAATCAAAGAAGAAATAGAAAATTTTCGTTAATTTTGATAAAAAATCAAAACAAAATCATACAGGTGTCATTAAAAAAAGGGCAAATATAAACAAATGAATTTGTGAAACAAATGAATTTGTTTATATTTACCCTTTTTTTAATGACACCTGTATGATTTTGTTTTGATTTTTTATCAAAATTAACGAAAATTTTCTATTTCTTCTTTTGATTATTTCAAAAACTATTCAGTTTTCGAAAAAATGTCAAAGAATAAAAACTTTTTAAAATAGAGTATTTTATCATAATATAACAAAAAAATTGAAAATTTCAAAATTTTTGAAAAAACTTTTTAAGTAAAGTACTACTTCCAAGTGACGTATTTACTCCAAAAGTTGATAGAAATCTACAATTTTAGTGTAAGGATCATATACCAAATTTCATCGATCTAGCTGCTTTGGTTTTTAAGCAATCGTGTTCACACACACACACACACACACACACACACACACACACACACACACACACACACACACACACACACACACACACACACAGACATAATGCCAAAAATGGTTTTTTTGGACTCAGGGAGGTCTAAAACGTGGAGAAACATCAAAATCTCGAAGTCGAATTTTTTTACGATTACATAACTTTCTCTATACGAGAAAGTAAAAATGTAGTCTTCGAAATAGAAAAATCTGGTGTGACTGGCGCACAGCACACAACTTTCTCTTACCTTCGGTAATCGAAAGTTGTGTACTGTTCTTGTCACACCAGATTTTTTGTGTCGACATTTATTTAGTTTCCGATAGTACGGAACATTTGAATTCAAGATGTAAAATTTATAAGTATGGGAAAATATTTATATTTTGTAACCATGGCAACCATTTCTCCTATCTTCCCTATGAAGTACAAGAGTAAAGTTGTATTCAAAATATTTCAAAGGCAAAATGAGAATATACATTTTAAAAAGTATCTAAAAATAATTGATTATTGAATTTATATCAAAATCTTTTAAGCAAATTTTAAGAAAATAGAACAAACTGAAAAACTACATCAGTAAAGCACTAGTCGATTTTGATTAAAGCTCCCCGAGGGGGGGTGCCTAACTTAAAATCTCAACCTCCTAGCTCAATTCCTTTATGCTTTAAATTGAACCCGGACAGACACACACACACACACACACACAGACAGACAGACCATGTTGCAAAAACCACTTTTTTGGATTCAGGGGACCTCAAAACCTCAAAATCTCGACATCGACTTTTTGACATGAATCCATAGCTTTCTCTCTAAATATATATTACATATATAAATAGGCAAGAGAAAGTAAAAATGGATATAGTCAAATTACCTTGATATGTTTCAGGGCTTAAAAAACGATCATACCCATCATAGCAATTTCAGTTCATTTTGATAAAAAAAGTAAAAATGCCTTTTTAATCTCATCCATTCAAATAGATGTATAATTCAAATTTTAAAATGACTTTATTATTCCGTTGAATAAATTTTTGACATTTGACAAACTAAAATTCATTCAGAGTCTCTTTTTTTTTCTATTCTAATATTTTCTAAATTTATTCAAATGAAATTTGACATCAGATTAATCGATATTTGTTTTTAATTATTTCCAAATGATAACAATTATCAAGTTTTTGATGTCGTTGATGAAAAAAGATTAATCTTCCATTCTGATGAGTTTTTTATTTTTTTCTGTTTGTTGGTGGGTGGGGAGTTAGAAGAGGGATTTGAAACACAAATAGTATTTTTGTCACCTATAAAAACACTAAAAAATCCATTAATTTTTCTGTGTAATTCAATTTGTTGTCAGGGAACAAAGGCACAATGTCGGTGGCAGGTCGCTGGCACAATGGCTGGCATATCATTAATTACAGTTGTAGCTTAGCGTATCCAACGGTCTTGTTGCAAACCCGCCCCTTGTTGCCGATTAACTAGCCGGTGAATCCCGGGCAAAAAATTTCTACTATTCTTATTGATTTGTGATTTTTATAATTACTTAAAAAAATTATTTTAAAGGTTTTTAAATATTTTCAGTCAAGTTATAATAAAATATCTTCTATCTAACTCGGAATCAATCAGGTCTATTCTCTATAAACAGACGTTAAAATTTAACATCATAAATTGGGTGTTAAATAATAACACCAACGTTAAATTTCTTACCAAGAATACGTGATCTACTACTGTATATTCAAAATAAAGAAAAAAATCTGGTGTGACTGGCGCACAGAACACAACTTTCTCTTACCCTTCGGTAAGATTTTTTGTGTCTAGATATATTTAGTTGCTCTTAGCAATTTAGTTCCAAACTTGACCACGCGATGATTCATAGATGGTGCTGAGCTACGAATGCTTCCTCATCAGTAAAGTGTACTTCAAACGATTTCCACGAAAAATTTCACTGATATACTTTTTAAACATCATCTAAAAATTAGTTCATTTATGAATTTTAAACAAAATCGTTGCAGCAAATTTTGAGAAAATCGCAAAAAACTGAAAAAGTACATCAGTAAAGTCTACTTCAAACGATATCCACGCAAAATTTCACTGATATACTTTTTAAAGAGCATCTAAAAAATAGTTCATTTATGAATTTTAAACAAAATCGTTGCAGCGAACTCTGGGAAAATCGAAAAAAACTGAAAAAGTACATCAGTAAAGTACTAGTACTCTTTGGCCGATTTTGTTCAAAAGCTTATTTTCACGCTCCAGGAGGGTGTCTAACTTAAATATAAAATTTCAACCTCGTAACTCTTTTAGTTCTTGAGATATTTTGTTCACAGACAGACCATGTCGCGAAAACCACTTTTTTTTGGATTCAGGGGACCTTAAAACGTGAAGATCCATCAAAATCTCGACATTGAATTTTCGACATAAATCTAATAGCCTACTTTCTCTCTATATATTTCATATACGGACCCTGTTATGCAATGGTTTGTCAAAGACCAAACATCGAGTTTTGAGAAAATCAACAATCAAGTTTTTTGTTTACATTGGATTATATATAATTTTTCTTGTCAATTGTGCAAGTAACATTAAATATAAATTTTTTTAGGACATATTTCATAAAAAAATACTATTAATTAAAGCATTTGAAACAATATTCCGTGCTTAACTCATTTTTGAATTTTTTGGTCTTTGACACACCATTGCATAACAGGGTCCATATAGGGTAATAGAAAGTAAAATGCAGGCTACCTGAAAAGCTTCCCTTAAAATGAGTACATTTATTCCTTCTCTTTTATAATTAATTCATCTTGGGTAATATTTTAAACACCTGAATGTGTGAAAGGAGGAGGTCCCCGTCAGGGGGGTTCCCAGAGGCTGTCAGATATCTGAAAGTCTCTTCTGTCTTGAGAATTGTGGAAGCCTGAGGTGTCATCGCAACAAAGACGTCTTAGACGCTCAAGTCTGATTGCATTATTCCTAATGGATTTAAATCATTCAGGGAGATGAATGCTCTCTCTCTCCCATTGGAACTCTCTCTCTCTCTCTCTCTCTTAACTCGCTCTCTCTTTAATAAAAGATCTGAGAAGTAATAAACTAAGAATAATTACTATTGTTTGTTTGAGACTGAAAAGAAAAACTCGGCTGTTTTAAGTAAGCTAACGTGCATTTCTAATGATCTTTAGTATATATAAAACTTATTAAATTAAATTTTGGAAAAAAAACTTTAACTTTATGCTAGCAGTAATTTTATTCATAATTTAAATATCAGCTTGCCTTTAGAGATAAATATGAATCGCTCTATTTCAAAAACAATTTTTTTTTTTTTGTTATTAACGCTGGTCTACAAAAATGAACTTTTTTTCTTTCACAAGAATAAAGATATGAGATTTTAGAAGAATTTTTCATGCTGAATTCTAATATTATTTCAGTTTTGCCCCATCAGGCATTATTTTTAAATCAATTACAAGCTGGTATATATGGTAAATCTTTGACAATTTCCCTTCCCGAAATTTTTCAAATCTTTATAGATATACCCGGGCGTATAGCCAATATGAACAACATTTTTGTTTATGGAAAAGTGCGCAAAATTTCCCGCAGGGCAGAAAAATTTAGTCTCCCTAAAAAAAAGTTCGTTATTTAATAAAAATTTTTCGAGAGGATGTCTCGTGCCTTTCGGGGGCTGAAGTATATCCGGTATTTTAAAAATATTTTTGGGTATGGGGGGGGGGGGTATTAAAAATGAGTTCCCCCCCCCCCCCGAAAAATTTCTATATACTCTCCTGACTGATGATATTGTATGACGGTGTTAAATGAACAATTTTCAATTTAAAATCTCAAGCCGGTTGTAAATATATTAATAGGATTCTATTTTTACTTTCTCTTACCTTATATATTAAACATATAGAGAAAGTATTACGATCATGTCAAAAATTTGATGTCGATTTTTCAGAAGACCTGTTCTGATCTCCCTTAAAGATACTACAAATTTATTAAACATTTTATATGAATACCTTATACATTTCTAAGTAAATTTAACACAAATACAAATCATTTTAATCAATTTATTATAATTTAAATAAAACAAAGAAAAATATGTCGATTTTCAATTTGAGGTACGAATCAACATTTTGTTGGATATTAATTTAAAATTTTGTTTTTATAAAAATTTTCAATAAAATAGTCAGAGAAAAACTGAAATGGAAAGATTATTTTACTTTAAAAATTTCGACATTTTTGTCTTTGTTTTATTTAAATTGTAATTATTTATTAAAATGATATGGATTTGTGTTAAATTTACTTAGAAATGTACAAGATATTTCATAGAATAAATTTGTAGTATCATTAACCTTTGATAAATTATCTTTTTAAGAAGAAACAGTGTTACGTTTTGTTTTTTTTTGACGCGCAGTGTATTATAAAGAAAGCATTGCAAAAGCATCCAAATGAAAATACTTGCAAGTGAAACAAGTTTAAAATTTTACATCATTCAGAATTTATTTTACCTTCATAACTCGTCCGGATTATAAATTCGTACGATATGAAAGGTCCATATTGTTAGGCCTATATAATGCTAATCAAAGGATGACACCTTTATAATAATGGCAATAGTTGAGACGGAGTTGAATTTAATATCCAGGCCAGCCAGAATCACGTTAGCCATATGCCACGCAGCACACATCAAAACCCAACCCCCCCCCCCCTCTTGGCCTTGATATCACCCTCAAACGGAGTTGTGGGAAGCTGTCAGGCGCATACTAATCTCAGAACATCGTAATTCGAGGAGAGTACTCTACCTTGAAAAATTATTATTTACATTTGAATGTTGGTATAATTAAACCTAATAAATTTTATTCTCAATTTCAATAAAAATCATATACTGTATAAATGGATATTTGTTTAAAATTGAAGAATTTTTAACACATTTCCAATTTTATTTATTTTTACTTTCTTTCTCTTACGTGTATAGATTCATGTCAAAAATTCGATGTCGAGATTTTGATGGATATACACGTTTTGAGGTCCCCTGAGTCCAAAAAAGTGGTTTTTACGACATGGTCTGTCTCTGGGTGGATGTGTGGGTGTGTGTTCAATTTAAAGCATGAAGGAATTGAGTTAGGCAGTTGAAATTTTATATTTAAGTTTTGTACCCTCCTGGACCGTGAAAATAAGCTTTTAATCAAAATTGGCCAAAGAGTACCAGTACTTTACTAATGTACTTTTTCAGTTTTTTTTTCGATTTTCTCAAAATTCGCTCCAACGATTTTTTTAAAATTCATAAATCATTTATTTTTTAGATGCTCTTTAAAATGTATATTCTCATTTTGTCTATCTGAAATTAGGATCTGTTCTAATCTACCTTAATGATACTCTAATTTTCAATTTAAATAAAAAAAGAAAAATATGTCGATTTCCAATTTGAGGGACAAATCAACATAATCTCGATATGTTTAGTTGGATATAAATTAAAAATTTTGATTTTATAAGAATTTCCAATAAAATAGACAGAGAAAAACGGAAATGGAAAGATTATTTTAAAATTTTATAAATATGGCGTTAAAAAAAAATTTCGACATTTTTGTCTTTATTTTATTTAAATTGTAATTATTTATTAAAATGATATGAATTTGTGTTAAATTTACTTAGAAATATACAAGATATTTCATAGAAAATGTTTAATAAATTTGTAGTATCATTAACGTAAATTTTTCCGAAGAAAAGTGTTACGTTTTTTTTTTGACGCCCAATAATATAGTTCAATTTTTAAATAAAATAATTTTTTTTTTTAGTTAACTAATTGAACAATTAATTGATATTTTTGATGAAAGAGTCTTAAGTGTGAGAAGAAGGAAAAGAGAGAGAAAAAGTTGATATCATCCGTAAGTTTTTGAGAGAGTCAAAAGGCAAAGTTAGACCGTATCTCAGTCACTCGGCCCCCGCAAAAAGAAATATCGCGATATATGGATAAAAGGCAACGGATTGGAGTTAACTAAAACATCCTCATCCCTACACTGATAGCAAGTTATTGGTGGATTAAAGTCAATACAACTTTTGAAATTGAAGGAAAAGAGAAAGAGAGAGAGAGGAAACGAATTTCTTTAGGAAAAAAGAGGCCGCGACATGGGATTACTTTGTTTCACTCTTCTCTTTCTCACCTGGTGGGAGAGAGGGAAAAAAACGTCATTTATAAGGTTTAATTTGCGACGGTGCTTTTGAAAAACAAGAAATTCAAACGTGCTTATTTACTTTAAGAAAATCCAATAATACCGCAGAGAGAGGGAGGGGGGCGGGAGAAGCTCACTCAGTCTTTGAAAATTTTTTTTTCTTTAATGAGAAAAAAAAATTTCCAAGAATTTGTATAATGAGGATTGGGAATTTTAAGAAGATATATAAGGCTATGTCTAATTAAATTCGGGTTTCTCCCTCAGCCTCCAAATCGAGGTCAGACATATTAGCTGCATCTATTAAGATTAAACATAATTTTTACTTTCTCATACCTATGTTAATATATAGAGAGGGAAAGTATTGGTTTCATGTCAAAAATTCAATGTCGAGATTTTGATTTTTAATTTCGATTCAAAAGGGTTTCCCCTTTGGAACACATGTAAATTTTTTTTCCCAATTATGAAATTTTATGATTCTCTTTTGTGTATAATTCTATATTGTGTATAGGGAGTTTTACACACCTTTATATTTCTGCTTTGTGGACTATTCCAAGGCTTTCGATAATGTTCAATGGATTAAATTATGCTCCATTTTAAAAATAATGGATGTTCCACAACATCTGATTGAACTCCTACGACAACTCTATCGAGACTCTAATGCTCATATAAAAATTGATGGCATTTTGTCAAAAAAATGCCAGATCAAAAGTGAGTTCGGCAGGGATGTGTTCTCTCACCTCTGTTATTTAACATAGAGTGCCATGGACAGCTAGACGCACAAACGCTTCTATCCTCCAAGAAATAAAACCCGAACATCGGTTAGGGCAGGCAGTCACTGTCCGAAACCTAAAGTTCCTGGGACACATCGCCCGAAGAAACGATGCTCTTGAAAAGACCATCGTTTTTGGCAAATATAATGTTCAGAGAATAAATCCTCAAATATAGATCGATGCTGCCATTGCAGTCCTTAAAAAACCTTTCGAGCAGATCATAAGACAAGCCCAAGACCGTGTCAAATGGAGACAGCTCGTAAAGGAATCAGAAGTGACTGACGTAATGAATATGAAGAGAAGAGAGATTGTGTATAAAATATCCAAATATGAGATTAAAATTTTGAAAAATAACCATCTCATCATTTCAAGCAGTCAACATTTAAAAATACATAGAGCCTATGGAAATTTTGAATCAATTGACTTTTTTATTTACTTTTTACTTATGAAATGCAAATGCAAGTGGTCAAGTTAACTAGGGTGCTATGGGAAACTAAATATATTTCAACACAAAAAAATCTGGTGTGACAAGCACAGTACACAACTTTCGATTACCGAAGTTACCGCGTTTAAGTCACACCTGATTTTTTAATCTGAACAGGTTATGATACTCCAAAAACCTACATTCAATTTAGGTTACTTTCGATCAAGAGCGAATAAAAGGGGGGATACCCTCTTGATGTAGGGTGAGCGCCACAATTAAGTCCCTACCTGATAGCTTAAGTATATGGTGTATAGTAAAATAATTTTAATGACCGAAAGGTAAAACTTAAATTCTGGTACAGATGATTTTATATTACCTTTGCAAATTTAAAATTATTTCAACATAAACCATATACTATACCATATTCTTAAGACTCTAGCTATCAGGTGGGGACTTAATTGTGGCGCTCACTGTACCAGGTATAGAACAAATCGTTTTTCCATCTCCAACTTGACCTTTTTTTTTTTATACCGCAAAAAAATAAAAAATGTTAAGCTTTATATCATTTTACTTTCTCTTATATTTTTTTTTTCCTTTAAAAACAAACAAACATTAAAATGAAATAATTTCATTCAATATAATTAGTTAAATTATTTTTCCTTATTACGAAAATTCCTGCATGAAGACAAAAATATATATACAAAAAAAAAAAAGAAGCAGGTTCATATATATTTATAAAAAAATTCGCCAGGGGAATATAATTGGTTAGCCCAAGCTCTACCGGGGAGAAGGGATTGTCGCATTCTACGAGAGAGAAACTTGAATTTCACATAAAGTGATTTTCCATGCGAAAAAAATTCAAAGCGATTTTTTTTTTTTTTTTTTTCCACCCGGGCATTATTACGACTCACTCTCTCTCTCTCTTTTTCTAATATATAAAAATATCTTTGAAATCGGTTCATTTGCTGAGTGGTCCATGCGGAGGCTGATTTCAAATCAGCGTGACTTGAATGGACTCGGAGTGGACCATATTAGGACTCACCCACCCTAAACATCAATTAGCCGAAATCTTAAAAGCTGACCAATTAATTTCTTTTTTTTTTTTTTTTTTGGTGTTAACTTGTTTTTGAATTCTTTGATTCGTAAAAAACTTTTTCTTTCTCCTTTCATTTTTTTTTTAATTCTCTTTTTTTTGTTCATTAAAGCGTTTTGACTTCAAGAATTATAATTAATATAGAAAGAAAAAAAAAATCTCCCTTTCTCAAACTAATAACAAAAAAATAGCTTTTAAAATTTCTTTTGAAATTTTGATCTGGAAGTTAAATAAGTAGGCCTATATAATTTATTTAATTTCTCTCATATACATATAATATTGCCGGGAGTCAAGAGACGTTGTAACTTAGCAAGGGCGGATACAAGGGGGGTAAAGGAGGTAATTACCCCCCCCCCCCCCGAGATTTGAAAAAATTAATTTTTAACGTAAAATTTAAAAAATTAATACTTAAAAATTAGATTTGTATTTATATTCTCACGAAAATACCAGGTTCTGCAAAAGAGTGAAATTTCTCGCGAACGGGACATGAAAAAAATTTCGGTTCCGCGGGCGAAAAAAATTTATCCTCTCTAAAAAAAAAGGTAAAATAATTTTACGGACGGAAAAAATTTTTGGTTCCGCGAACGGCACGCGAAAAAATGTTTGGTTCCGCGGCTGAAAAAAAATTTCGTTCTCTAAAAAAAAAAGGTAAAATATCCCCCCCCCCCCCAAATACGCTCTATATACGCTCCTGGTGCTGTGCGACGAGTCACACCAGATTACCCCCCCCCCCCCCCCGAGAAACACCTCTGGATCCGCCCTTGTATCTTAGATGAATTAATATTTAGTTTATTCATTTATGAATTATTAAAGAAGAAACTATTTTTAAACACTTGTTTTTACACAAATAGGAATTGATATAATCATCTCTTCATGCTCACTCACACACTTGCACACTCACACCGACGAATATATATAGATATACTTTTCTACATGTTTTCTTTCTTGTTCATACAGGTTTATCAGCAAAGGCGCACCTGTCTAGCAACTGCTCGTCCTCCAGTGAGGCTGAGGAAGCCGTCCCTGTTAGACCTCGTCCATGCGCTGCTCGGCTTCAACTCCTTCTTTTGGTGAGTAAATCTTGAAATTTTTTCAATTCTTATTCATTTTTAAATTAAATACATGCTGCTATATAAATCTTTCATATATTTAAAGAGATAATTGATAAAAAAACTGGATGAAATTATAAGATAGGTATATAACATGTTATATAGCTGATGATATTGTATGAAGGTGTTAAATGAACAAGGCACGCTATTGTGATTGTATTTGAATTTATATCTGAGGGACCGAAACGTTGTATTTTATACTAATAAATTAAATTAAAGTTTATTCGCAATCAAATGTCTTCATTCAGTAACAAAGTTAACTCTCAAATTAATATTAATATTTGTCTTAACTTTGCCAAAAAAATATTTTGATCAACTTTTGGTACATTTCTCTACTGATTTTTACTTTTTTTCTCTATTTCCGTGGTCCTCAAATATACTGCATAATCCAATTATTAAAAATCAGCAAAATTGTATTTCTTTGCTCTGCACCTAAAAAACTTTTATTTATGTTCTAAGCTAATATCCTAACATCTCCCTAACTTCTCTATTTAACATTCTGATTTCTACTATATTGTTACAAATCTATTGCTTTGATTAAGATCAACAGAAAAGTTTTGCCACTTCGTTTTAAAGTATTTCTCTAAGATCTTGAATAAAATATTTAATTAATCTTGAAGTGTACTTTTTCCAGTTTTTTTTTTCGATTCTCTCAAAATTCGCTCTAACAATTTTGATTAAAATTCATAAATCAGTTAATTTTTAGATGCTCTTGAAAATATATATTCTCATTTTGTCTTAAAAATAATTTGAAGCACACTTTATTCTTTTTACTTTCTCGTATGAGAAAGTTATGTAATCGTAAAAAAATTCGACTTCGAGATTTTGATGTTTCTTCACGTTTTAGACCTCCCTGAGTCCAAAAATACCATTTTTGGCATTATGTCTCTGTGTGTGTGTGTGTGTGTGTGTGTGTGTGTGTGTGTGTGTGTGTGTGTGTGTGTGTGTGTGTGTGTGTGTGTGTGTGTGTGTGTGTGGTGTGTGGGTGTGTGTGTGTGTGTGTGTGTGTGTGTGTGTGTGTGTGTGTGTGTGTGTGTGTGTGTGTGTGTGTGTGTGTGTGTGTGTGTGTGTGTGTGTGTGTGTGTGTGTGTGTGTGTGTGTGTGTGTAAACACGATTGCTTAAAAACCAAAGCAGCTAGATCGATGAAATTTGGTATATGCTCCTTACACTAAAATTGTAGATTTCTATCAACTTTTGGAGTAAATACGTCACTTGGAAGTAGTACTTTACTTAAAAAGTTTTTTCAAAAATTTCGAAATTTTCAATTTTTTTGTTATACCTATTATGATAAAATACTCTATTTTAAAAAGCTTTTATTCTTTGACATTTTTACGAAAACTGAATAGTTTTTGAAATAATCACAGAAGAAATAGAAAATATTCGTTAATTTTGATAAAAAATCAAAACAAAATCATACAGGTGTCATTAAAAAAAGGGTAAATATAAACAAATTCATTTGTTTCACATATTCATTTGTTTATATTTATCCTTTTTTAATGACACCTGTATGATTTTGTTTTGATTTTTTATCAAAATTAACGAATATTTTCTATTTCTTCTGTGATTATTTCAAAAACTATTCAGTTTTCGTAAAAATGTCAAAGAATAAAAGCTTTTTAAAATAGAGTATTTTATCATAATAGCCCATAACAAAAAAATTGAAAATTTCGAAATTTTTGAAAAAACTTTTAAGTAAAGTACTACTTCCAAGTGACGTATTTACTCCAAAAGTTGATAGAAATCTACAATTTTAGTGTAAGGAGATATACCAAATTTCATCGATCTAGCTGCTTTGGTTTTTAAGCAATCGTGTTTACACACACACACACAGACGTAATTCCAAAAGAATATACGAGAAAGTCTCGGGGAAGTCAATCCCCATATTTTTTTTTAAACACTCACACTTTTTTCTCATTCACACTCACATGCACCCACACATTCATACAGTCTTTTCGGCAACTTAGGCCATTTAAGACTTTGACGATACTCGTATTTATATAATATGTATTTATTTGGGGTCCAGGCATTCTTATTTAAGCCATTTGGTATCCAAATGGTTTGGTATACGAGGTTAGCACGCTAACCTCTACGCCAAGCCCCGAGGGCACACTTTATTCTTGCAATTCATAGGAAAGATAGGAAAATTGGTAACAAAATATAATTAGTCTATTTTCCTGTTTATAAATTTTTCATCTTGAATTCTAACAGAAAGCCAAACACATGTCGACAAATTCTGGTGTGAAAGCACAGAACACAACTTTCAATTACTCCAGTGACGGCACTAGCTTATTCTCAGTGTTGGGGGGGGTGGGGCAAACTTATCAACAGGGTGGGAGGCGAACAATATAATATGGGCCTGCATACGGTATAGGCTATAGTATATCAACAGAGAAACAAAAAAAATTGGGGGGAACATTCAGATGTCATTGACGGGGGGCGCTCCCCCCCCCCCGTAGTGAAGATAAGAGAAGAGAAAAAGTGCGACCAGTCACACCCGTTTTTTAGAATAAGCCAGTAACATGATCGTTTTTTGAATAGAGAAAAAAATCCAACATTATTCTAAAATCTTGTAGTGCATTTAAAATTAGAATGTAATTACGAAGGGGGAGACGCAGGGAGGTCTACGTTAATTATCATTTGTTGGTTCCAATCTAGAGAACAGAGCAAAGGCGTCCTAGTAAATTGGTTGTCCATTTTATAGCTGCAGGTTGACTTTAATAGACCGGTCACCAACAAAACAATAGGCTAGCTATAATAGGGGTAGTTAGGGGGTGGGGAAGGTTCAATTACATTTTCCTCTAAGCTTTAAGTTGGCCTACAACCGAACAAATTAGGAACATGAGCGTATAAAAATACATAGGGTACTCGTATATGCATATACTTACTACTCAATAGCCTATGTTATAAGCAGTTGTAAATATGTTATCATTTCAATATATTATCGAAATTTTAAAGCTTATTTAACAAAAATAATTTACGACTTTTCGCTGTCCCCTCCGTGTAATCCATGACCTCCTAGGGGAACACAGCTCTACAAGACTGCAAAATTTCGTTTCAAAATTCTAACGGGAAGTTGGTCAAACAGAGCGTGACAGACAGAAGGTCAGAGGAACACTCCGCTATTATATATATATACTGTAGACTTCGGTGGTAGGGTTGTCTTCGCCAACCGTACCTCGCTAGGCCTTAGCGGGCGGCGTCTGGGATATGACTAAGAGTTGTCCAGATAAATGTATTTTAATTAATTTTGCAACCATAATATAATATGAAATAAAAAAATCGAATAGAAAATAAATTTTCCAATTATTTACATTTTAGTAAAATCGAGTGAAAAATAAAAAAAATTAATTTTAGGGGGGGGGGAGGGGGCGTAGAGCGGAATAAACTTTTTGAAATGGCGAATTTTAGGGAGAGGAAGAGTTTATTTTTCATTTTAAAGATTTGATTAAGAATTTTGAGAGAGACACACTATTTTGCTGGAACTAGTTTTTACTTTCTCTTACCTATGTATGTATGTGATATATATATAGAGAGAAAGTGTTGGATTCATGTCAAAAATTCGATGTCGAGATTTTGATGGATCTTCACGTTTTGAGGTCCCCTGAATCCAAAAAAGTGGTTTTCGCGACATGGTCTGTCTGTCTGTCTGTGTGTGTTCAATTTTAAGGATGAAGGAATTGAGCTACGAGGTTGAAATTTTATATTTAAGTTAAACACCCCCGGGACCGGAAAATAAGCTTTTAATCAAAATCGGCCAAAGAGTACAAGTACTTTACTGATGTACTTTTTCAGTTTTTTTCGATTTTCTCAAAATTTGCTACAACGATTTTTTTTTAAATTCAAAAATCAATTATTTTTTAGATGCTCTTTAAAATGTATATTCTCGTTTTGCCCTCAAAATTGTTTGAAGCACACTTTACTCTTGTGCTTCATAGGAAAGATAGGAAAAATGGTTGCCATGGTAACAAAATATAAATATTTTCCCACACTTATAAATTTTACATCTGAATTCAAGTGTTCCGTACTGTCGGGAACTAAATATATGTCGACACAAAAAATCTGGTGAGACAAACAGAACACAACTTTCGATTACCGAAGGTAAGAGAAAGTTGTGTGCTGTACCCAGTCACACCAGATTTTTTAAACACAAAACGTGTATTTCCATCAATATTGAATGCCATAAATTCTCTCTAGGTGAAAACAAATTCACTTTACCATTTGCTATTAAAATAATATTCCTTGGCTCCAAATGAAGTTATTCAGGATGTCAATTAAAGAGGAGTTGGGGACTGGAGAGCTGGTCCAGTGGCTGGAGTGTTACTTTGTGGCCGAGCTAAATTGAAATCGCTTTTGTCCTCTCAACAAATACTCATTTTCAATTGAGAGCTAAAGCATTCACTCTCCAATGAATGTCTCTCTCTCTCTCTCTCTCTGGTTGTCTTGTTATTTATTTATTTATTCATCCTTCGTATGTATGAATTCAATTAAAGTGGAAAAAATAAGAACATGGTTTCTACATTTAATGAATTTGAAAACCTTTGGTTTCAAAAGTAATTTAGAAAATTGCAGGGCAATTTCAAAGAAATCCACTCTCAATAGATTTGTAAGGTGATCTATCAATTATGTCGATCGGTTTGATGATATTTATTATATTTATTGTATAAAGTTTTCGCTACATGGTCTGTTTGTGTGTGTGTCTGTGAACAAAATATCTCAAGAACAAAAAGAGCTAGGAGGTTGAAATTTTATATTTAAGTTAAACACCCCCCTGGGACGTGACACGAAGCTTTTGAACAGAATCGGCCAAAGAGTACTAGTACTTTACTGATGCACTTTTTCAGTTTTTTTTTCGATTTTCTCAAAATTCGCTCCAACGATTTTTTTTTAAATTCAAAAATCAATTATTTTTTAGATGCTCTTTAAAATGTACTATTCTCATTTTGCGATTGAAATCTTCTGAAGACCACTTTACTCTTGTGCTCCATAGCAAAGATAGGAGAAATGGTTGCCATGGAAACAAAATATAAATATTTTCCCATACTTATAAATTTTACATCTTGAATTCAAATCGTACCGACTGGTCGGATACTAAATACATGTCGACACAAAAAATCTGGTGTGACGCGCACAGAACACAACTTTCGATTACCGAAGGTAAGAGAAAGTTGTGTGCTGTGCGCCAGTCACACCAGATTTTTTGTAATAAAGATTGAATCGTATTCAAGAGAGGAAACGAAATGAGACAGAGAAAAATTATGCAAATTCGTTAACCTTTTTTTTTTTTAAATTCCAGATTAAATATATAAATATCGAAAAAACATGAGAGATGCGGATTAAAATCGAAGGTTAATATCCATGAAAAGAGCTAATGCCCCCTGATGAACGAAAATCATTAATATTGATTAAAAAAAAAAAAATTTCAAAGATTAAACCTTATACATTTTTAATTAAATGATTTTCGATTCATTAATTCCCTTTGCAATAACTCGTTTATTATTTGTTACTTTGAAGGATGATAGGTTTCATTTGGTCCGATGAAAACGGATGCTGCGATCCGATTGGAATTCATGGACCGCTTGTACAAAGTGATCACAGTTTAACTTGATTTTTTCCCCCTCTCTCTCTCTCATCCCACCCGAACGTTAATTAATTAGCTAACTAATTGCGTTAAACGAAATATTGATTGATTTTAAGAGATTATCCCAATGCGATATACTTGTAAATATTTAAATTTTTTTTTTTTACATTGAATTAGCTAGACGTCTGTCTCTTGGAGTAGGGAAAAAATTAAAGAGAAAATTAAGAAAATAATTTTCAAAGGAAATACCGGTATACGTTCCCCCACAATGGACTATGTGTGTGTGAGCAAAATATCTCAAGAACGAAAAGAGCTAGGAGGTTGAAATTTTATATTTGAGTAAGGTACCCCCCTGGGACGTGACACAAAGCTTTTGAATAAAATTGGCCAAAGAGTACTAGTACTTTACTAATGCACTTTTTCAGTATTTTTCGATTTTCTCAAAATTCGCTCCAACGATTTTCATTAAAAATCAATTATTTTTTAGATGCTCTTTAAAATGTATATTCTCATTTTGCCATTGAAATATTCTGAAGTGTTCAAGTTAATAAGGAATAATTTCCAAAGAAGAATGCAGCCAAATTTATTTCATTGATTTTAATAAAAATTCCTAACCACTTGCTGACGTTTCGGTTGCTATCATAATAATTTAAAAACATAAAGACAAAATCACAGCTCCGATGATGGTTCAAACCCGAACCGAAACGTCAGCAAGTGATTAGGAATTTTTATTAAAATCAATGAAATAAATTTGGCTGCATTCTTCTTTGGAAATTATTCCTTATTATCTTGAACACAATACTACAGCTATAATCTAATATTCAATTACTAATATTCTGAAGACCACTTTACTCTTGTACTTCATAGATGAGGGAAATGGTTGCCATGGTAACAAAATATAAATATTTTCCCATACTAATAAATTTTACATCTTGAATTCTAATATTTCGGGGGAAACTAAATATATGTCGACACGAAAAATCTGGTGCGATCAGTCACACCAGATTTTTTCAATAATAATCGTTCATTTTTTTTTTTTTTTTTTTTTTCAAAATAACGAGCTGTTTTAAAAATTTCCTTTAAAAGCAGCAGCGTCTCTCTAACAAAGTGATTAAAAATAATAACAATTTCTGTTTATAAAATTCCTGCTGGAAAAATATCGTATTAAAAAAGGCATCTCCTAATAAAGGTGTTATGGCACCAGCAGATTTTTTAAAGTTTTTACCATCTCCCCCATTCGTCTCTTCTTTATTTTCCCCCACTTTAGAGATTTATATAATAAAATTCGCCAAACTTTTTTTTGACAAGAGAAATAATTCATATTTTTCTTATCTAGTTTAACTCATGAGGAAGCGATCTCTTTTTGAATTTATGTGTATAATAACTAAAACATATTATTATTATACTCAAGTGTATAATAAATCAATCATGATCTATCATGTTTATTTAATCTAGAGATCATATAGTGATTTAAAGAATGAGAGATGGGATTAATATGAAAGGGACTTGGACCAGGCATAATTTAGAATAATCGATATTTAGAGAGTGAGACCGCCGAGAGCACGGGGCGGAGGCAGCCAAATATACTTCTCTCAATTCTATTCTTACAAAATGATTTTACACGTTGATCCAAATTTAAATTTATAGGGCAAGAGAAAGTAAAAATATATTTTATGGCTGTTTAGAATAATATATAGAGTGTAACAAAAGCAGTGACGAATATTGAAACCTGTTAGAAAGCATCGAAAAATATGAAGAAATATTTTTTGAGGGTGCATTTCATAAGGATGTCGAGTTATATACAATTTTTTTTTTTTTTTTACTTTTTTTGGGTTACTACGAAATCAAAAATAATATCAGTTTTAACCAAAAAAAATTTTGTGATGAATATTAGTTATACGCTGATTCAGCGTGTTGAACGTCCCCCGGTTGCCATCGGTATATATATCAATTAATGAAATATATATTGAAAAATTCGTTTCGTTGATGAGGTTGATAATTAATAACACTGGACGAAAAAAATGGACTTCAATTGAATTAAAAAGCGAACCCTATCTACGAGAAGCTAATGTATCCTCTGTGAGCATCGGGTCACGGGCACTAACTTTATTATATATTATTAAAAAAAATATTTTTTTGAATCTGATATCTTTATTTATACTTCTAAAAGAACAAGAGGTCCATTTTTTTCGTCCAGTGAGTGTACTTGTGTTTTTTCTTTGCTGACGTTTTTGTTAATAATTTCGTTAATAATTAACAGATTTTTACGAATGAGTGATTTTTTGAAAGCCAAAGAACTATAGAATATCGTAAATATATGTTTTTTCATTCAGGGATATCTAAAATTGTATTAGGGGTGACCAAAGCAAAAAAAATCTTGAAAATTTCGATTTTTTAAAACTTTAAGCCGTTTGCGGCACGTCTAAATGACCTCCGATTGGGATGAAACTTAAAATTTATATGTATTCTAACTATCTGCATAATTTGACGGGGTGTCCCGTTAAAAATAATTTGAACATTCTAAATAAAAGCCGTTTTAGAGCCCATTTTCAATCAAAATCTATTTTGCTCTATATCTCGAAAACTGTGCCTGATGGGGCAAAACTGAAATGATATTTGAATTCAGCATGAAAAATACTTCTAGAATTTCATATCTTCATTCTTGTGAAAGAAAAAAAGTTCATTTTTGTCGACTAGTGTAATTGAAGCTTGCAGCTACTCTAAAATTATAAAAAAATTTTAATTTTTCCTATAACCTAATACACCTTGGTTAATGAGAGTAGCTGCAAGCTTCAATTATTAATGAAATATATATAATCGTATAACCCAAAGCAGCAGAATTGGCAAAAAAAATAAAAACGAGATTTTATGTCAAGTTATGAATTTTTTTCAAAATAGTTTTTTGTGCTTTACATGAAAATCTTTAAGCTAAAAATGCATCAAATGTATTCTTGGTCACTGTTTTAAATTTTCCTCTCCGACTTAAAGTTTCCCTTAATGACTCCACTTTCTCTGTTTCTGGCCAATCAGCGAGAGAGAGTGGTAAACAGGAACATAAAACGGAAGTCGGTGACTAGCGATTTATATTATTTATAAATATATTTTCGATTCAACGCTTCTATACACGTCATCTGCTTATTTATTTTGTTGTCTCGTTAAACAACCATTAGAAATAAGTAAAAATTGTAAAAAAAAATTAATTTAATTTAATTAAAAAAAAAACCGGGATATTCTCGATACCCCTGTGAGCCAGCCCAGCACTGCTGCCGACTGACATTACAATTGTTAACAGTTTCGGTTACTCAAAGAACCATCATCAGGCCTAGAATAGATCTATAAGGTGAAATGATCTAAAAAAAGTTACATCAATAAAGTACTAGTACTCGAGGTTTTCCAAAGACGAGCCCTAGCGCAATTTGTTTTCTTTACCGGAAATAGAAAATATTTAAAATTTAAGAGAAATCTTTAAAAGGAATTTCGAGAAAATTAGAAAAAACTAAAAAAGTACATCAATAAAGTACTAGTACTCGAATTTTCCCAAACACGAGACCTAGCACAATTGCATATTTTTTTTTTTTTTTAAGGTCCTTCTCGGCATCTAAGGCCATTTAGACCCCATCCCTATTACTTTCTCTTACCTCTATATATATGTTAATATATATAGAGAGAGAAAGTATTGGTTTCATGTCAAAAATTCGATGTCGAGATTTTGATGGATCTTCACGTTTTGAGGTCTCCTGAATCCAAAAAAGTGGTTTTCGCGACATGGTCTGTCTGTCTGTCTGTGTGTCTGTCTGTGAACAAAATATCTCAAGAACGAAAAGAGCTAGGAAGTTGAAATTTTATATTTAAGTTAGGCACCCCCATGGGACGTGACACGAAGCTTTTGAACAAAATCGGCCAAAGAGTACTAGTACTTTACTGATGCAATTTTTCAGTTTTTTTCGATTTTCTCAAAATTCGCTCCAACGATTTTTTTAAAATTCAAAAATCAATTATTTTTTAGGTGCTCTTTCAAATGTATATTCTCATTTTGTGATTGAAATCTTCTGAAGACCACTTTACTCTTGTTCTCCATAGAAAAGATAGGAGAAATGGTTGCCATGGTAACAACATATAAATATTTTGCCATACTTATAAATTTTACATCTTGAAAATCGAATGTACCATACTGTCGGAAACTAAATACATGTCGACACAAAAAATCTGGTGTGACAAGCACAGAACACAACTTTCGATTACCGAAGGTAAGAGAAAGTTGTGTGCTGTGCGCCAGTCACACCAGATTTTTTATTTCAAATGATTTGTAGTCAAATCAAATGAAATAAATTTTTCTCGCTTGGGATGGGAAGCGAACCCGGGACTCCGGTGCGAGAAGCTAATGTCTTCTCACTGAGCCACGGCTCCCGGGCCAATTGCATATTGGAACCGCAAATAGTATATATTTAAAATTTGAAAAAACTTCAGAGCCGTTTTCGAGAACAGTCGTGCTTACATATAAACAAACAAATAAACGTACATTGCTCGATTAATAGTATAAAATTTGCCCTATTTTATAGCACCCCCTCCAATATATCTACTATATAAACTAAATTGCATTAAGTGATAACATTTTCTCTTCATGATGATGATGATGATGATAATTAAAGTTTTTTTTTTTTTTTAAAATTATAGAAAGCCATTTAAAGCTTAAATTTATTTTCGGATCGCATCTCGTCGAAATGAACGTGTTATTTTTATAAGAGTGTTTGTAACAAAAAGACCAGTTTGGTTGTCTTTACTACGTAATGGCACTTAACTTTTAAAAGAACATAAATCGCGTAATCGTAAAGCTGATAGGCAATTAGATGGCGTAATTTTCGGATATGGTTTGAGTAGAACGTCATTTCAGGTGACAAATTAAGAGGAAATAATCCTATCTATTCTTCCTTTTTCTTTGTGTGTGTGTGTGTGTGTGTTCGATTAGCGAGCTACCACCACCACCACTACAGTAGGAAGAAGAGAGAAGATAGCTAGTTAGTCACACTTCGTTATCGTTAGAATTACAATCTTAATCCTAAAACTAAGCGACAGGGAAGACATTGTTTTTTTCCTTAAACGTCTTAATAAATTTGTTTATATAAATCTCTTCTAAATTTAAATTTTATTATTATTTTTATGAAAAAAAGAAGAGAAGTAGGCTATTTTAAAAATTTGAAAACGAAACACTTTCATAATTAGTTTCTAACCCAAAGTTAAGGTGCGCGTCTCGAAAAGTCGTTAGAAGACGATTCACTACCGAGTTACTCTAGGCGGCAAGAGATGGCGTTAGTTTTTCCCATAGGAATACAAGGGATTTATTCCATTTCATTTGAAACGGGCCCGCCTGCGGCGGACCCTCGCCTTAAATATGAGAAACGGGCTGGCGTCTGACAGGGGGCTACACCCCCCTGGACCCCCCAGCCGCTGGCTTGGGCCCGCCTGCGGCGGACCCTCGCCTTTTCTTAATTATAAAAAGAAAATTATTATTACTACGTATTCCAATCCAGTGCCTGCTTGAGGATTTGTTTACCTTCATAGAATACACAACTTCAAAGAATACTTGAATATTTCTCTATACATTTCCTATGGGAGAAATCGTAACTTTAAGAATTAATAACTCAAAAAGTTATAGGAATTTTGGGACCCGAGTATTTTTCCCGCACTCTCTATAACGTCCTCTATAAGACTGCAAAATTTCGTTTCAAAATTCCAATGGGAAGTTGGTCAAACAGAGCGTGACAGACGGACAGACAGACAGACGGACAGACAGACAGACGGACAGACGGACACTCCGTAATTATTATATATAGATAATCTATAGATCGAATTTTTTTAAAATATCCTTTATTTAATGCGATTAATCTGAAAAAAAAATTTTTTTATTTTTTCGAAAATCAAAAAAAGGGCTTCTATAAGTTATAGATATTTTAAATAGCTTTAATTTAAAAAAAGATTGAGGTCGATAGCTTCAAAATTGTGGCCGCTGAAATCTCCCAAAATTAGCACCCCGAGACGCGCACCTTAAAAAAATTTCAAATAAATTTAGTCATGTGGTTTGTCTACCTCCCAGGCGTCAAAAACGATCGAATTTATGCATTCCATTGATCCAAATACTTTGTTTGACATCCAAAAATAATATTTACTCAGAGAATCACATCTGGTGAGTTCGTGGATGCGACCACGAGTTACCCGAAATGAGTGGCATATATTCCACATACAATTAATATGTTAGTCTTCTTCCTTTCCTCTTCAACAAACTCCAGTCTTAAATTCTTGTATTCTAACAATTGATGAAGGTCGTGACCGAAAAGTCGACGATTCAATTCCTTGGCTGCTATGTCTCCTATATCCAATTATATTATAGATTTTTTGTTTATAAGCTATGATTTTCCATACATTTTTATGCCGATCCCTAATCAATAGATAAAAATTAAGAACGGAAAAAATCATAGGATTTTGAAAAATGTTGGCCAAAATATAGATTTAATATAAATTAAAATTTTAATAATAAATTAAAATAATAAATTTTTCGGGTTCTTAAGCCTTATAGTCTTTAACTATATTTATTAGGTTAGGCCCTACGTTTTAGGGTTCATGCATATTTATTTTTTTATTTAATGGAGCACGCATACGACACCATATAAACAGGCATAAATAGACCCTTTTGTGCTGTGCCCAGTCGGTACCCTCGCTTGAACTCAAGATCCTTCCTTAAGGGGGTTCAGGAGCGACGTCTAAACGTACTTAAAAAAAAAAAAAAAAAAATAGACTATTATAAGGAATTTTTCAATGCGGTTTTTTTTTAAATGAATTAAATTCATAATAGATAATTGGGACATCGAGCTATAATTTTTTTAATGACTTATTAAAAAATTATTATAATTAATTTTTTTGTTATCAAGCAAATACAAAAAACAATCTGTCCCAATAATCTTTAATTTTTTTTTAAATTTAAAAATGAATTTATTTTTATTATTAATCATATATTAATTAAGAATTTTTTAAAATAAGCTTAGATGATTTATTTAAAAAACCAACTGTCAAATTAGTTCAGCATTCTTGCAATAGATGGCAGGCTAGTCTAACAGCTGATCTCCTAATAGCGTATATCTGGCCTATATTTATATATTTTTATGCTTTTATAACCCAAAAGCGGGCTTTGCGACTAGTAGGCAATAAAAACATCCCCAAAATACTACAAAAATTCCTAAAAAAAAAAAAAAAAGATTTAACTAAGCGTAAAAAAGACAACTGTCAGAGGGGTCACTACAATTTATAGCCTCCAATATTTTTTTTAATTTGTAAACATTTGAAGAAATTATGTGTTGGTATTCGAGGTGAGTGAGTTGATTGACCCCACCACCCTCAATTAACGTGTGAATCGCGTTACGTGGCATTGAGCAGGGGGAATGCGTCACAGCCAGAAAGGGATCTATCTCCCCATGCACGTGCACATATCTATACTCAACTCACCCCTTTTGCAAATTGAATTTAATTCTTGCTTCACTCCCTTTCAACATTCATGTTTCGTGTTTATTTTTGAAATCCCAATAAATACATCACACCGTATTATAATAAATTGACGATTACATCTCTTGATTTTAATTTCTACGTTCCAGGATAAATTTGTTTATTTAAAAATGAATCCTTTATTTTTTTAAATTTTATACGAGACACAAAAAAATAGTTGATAAGCACGTCCATTCTCTAAAAACAGACGGTAAAATCTTAACATCATAAATTGGGTGTTAAAAAGTAAAGTAACACCAGCGTTTTTTAACGCATTTTTATGCGTTCTAAACAAAGTTTTAACAGAGACGTTAACATTTTGCTTTGAGATATCAAAGCTGTCAAAATCATAATCTTACTTTTCAGGTCAAAGACCCCATCTTGATGCATTAAATATGGCGTTAAAATTCTAAAGGCACCCTTCTAGACATGACATTAATTTTTAACACTATTGACTAAATGTAAACCCTTTGAGGTTAAAGTTTTTGCTTACAGCAATTTGAGGCAAGGAAGTGTTAAAATGAATTAACACTGATTTCAGATGTTAAAATTTAACACTTTTGCTTAGAGAATAGAACTGAAAGTGCTTTATATTCTTAGGGTTATCGATTAGGAATAGAAAGATTAATATTCAAATCATCTGGCCAGTGCGGGAGTAAAAAAAATAGAATTTGTTATTCAGCTCAAAATCTATTGTATATTTTGGCTAAAAATTTCCAAAGCTGTGATTTTTTCAGTTCTTAATTTTTTTTCTATCAATCAAGAGATCGACATAAAAATATATTAAAAATTTTGAGACATAACAATTTGTATTGAAAGAGATGATTTATTTATTTTAAAAAGATTGTTGGCATTAGAATTTGAAAGATATTATAAACAAAAATTCTATAATATAATAATTAAATAGCCTATGAGATTTATATTGATTGTGGACCAAACATTCTCTCACCCCCCGTTTGTCGAAGGTCCAATGGCCAGGTGCACCGATTCGGATAGGCAGGAGATTCAGGGTTTGATTCCCGGACCTCCATCAAAAAAAATCTCAGCATATAATAATTTAAATTAAAAATCGACGTTCTAGTAAAGTGCCTAACTCCATTTTTGTTTATTTTTTAGGAGAGCCAAAAAACATTTCATTGCCATTGTTAGAGCCGCTGTTATACACTTTTCGTGCGGCAAATTTTCGAATTGAAAAATTTGAATTACGCTCTTACCTAGTTCAGGGCATAAGGAGAATGATATTTTTCAATAGATAATACAAAAAAATGATTTTCGAAAAAAAAGTGGAGTTAGACACTACTAATTAGAACGTCGAAATATATCCGAAATTTTTTGAGAAGGAATGGGAAAAGATTAACATTCTATGCGGAAGAAATGCCATTCAGCTCGGGTAACTCGTGGTCGCATCCACGTACTACCCTGAGTAAATATTTTTTTTGGATTATAAACTTCAAAGTGTGGTTCAATGGGATGCATAAATTTTTGATGACTGGTAGGCAAACCATCAAAAAATCGACAAATAAAAAAAAATTAAACTCTTAAAATTCCATAGGGTAACACCAAATTTATATTTTTTTCACTGTAAGCGAACCATTCACTTTTTAATTTGAAAAACTTATTTCAATCTCTTTCTTATTCTAAATAATTATTTTAAAAATTTATCCTTTTTCATTATAATTTAATGACTTTAAAATAGAACTTTGAAAATACTTGAATTTAATTCTGAACGTGTGATCATAAATGGTCACATCTCATTATAGATGCTAAGAGTAGAGTCAATTATAGATTAACCCCCACCCCTTTTCGTTGGTCCATATTAAGTGGCTTCCATACAATTTGTCCAGATGAGTGCACAAAATGGTTGGGATCTTTCCAAAAGGCTGGCTGCTTGTCGGTTAAGGTAGCCAAGAAGCCTTTTGAGAACAGCCCCCCCCCCACCCCGCCCCCCGGCCCCCCTTCGCCCACACTTATTTCTATATTGCGAGATAGAGAGAGATATTTTTCTTCTCTTATCGGATTAGAGTCTTGTGGACCAATCGAAGCGTGCTTAAAGAGATGCCCGTTTTCAATGCAAAAAGCACAATGCAACGTCAGAAAACCTCCAATAAAAGAGAGAAAGAATTTGTCTTTGGCTCTTGAATATTTAATATCAAATTGAAGAAATATAGTCCTGAAAAAATTATAATTCAGGCCTTCTGGATATGAATTTTTAAAATTCAAAGAAATATTTAATTCAAACTCTCAACCGTAGGCTCTAATTGAAACATTCTATTAAATAATATTTTCAATGATACACTAGGTCAGCGTTTTCCAAACTGTGAGGCGCCCTAGGGAGGCGCGGACTAGTCTAAGGGGAGGCGCGAATATTGGCCACCAAGATCAATTTTCCAAATGATTGCTTGCTTTATAAATAAAATAATAAACTTTAGAAGATTCTGAGACGGAGATTTTTCTTAATTATTCCGAGTTTTTAATTAAAATAATAAATATGAATGAATAAAAAAAAATATTTTTATAGAAATTTATATTTTTTAGTATAAAAAAAATTTTTGTTTTAGTATTATTTTATTAAATGGGTGGGGGCGTCATACGATTAAATATTTTTAAGGGAGGCGTTGCAACATAAAGTTTGGAAACCACTGGCCTAAAGTAAGACTCATTCTAGAAAATTATACTATGTGTAAAACCCAAAGGCGGATCCAGGGAAGTTTTTCAGGGTTTTAATTTTTTTCTGACCAGACGCGAAGTTCGCCGAAGGCGATAGCATTGTTAATTATTTTATTTATTAGGATTGCATAAAGGGTTGAAAAATTGAAAAAAAAAAAAAAAAAAAAATGTTTTTTATAATTTATTTTAGTTAAATCGAAGCCAAATAAATAGAAAACATTCAAAAAATAGCGTTGATTATTATTTTGATTAGGGCGGATGAAGGGTTGATTATTTCAAATTATTTGTTTCTATCATTGGAATATTCCAAATCACTTGTTGACATTCTTTTCCAGTTATAAATAAAGTTAGATTAGAGCAAAAGGTATTTTTTTTTTACTTTTAATAAAAAGGGAATTGTTTTTTTCATCTATTATTTTTCCTATACAAACAGAGAGAGAGTCGAGATTCTCGTTCAGTCCAGTGTGTGGCCTACATGCAGGCGCGGAGATGCTTGCTCTCTTTTTTAAGTTGTGTTTAAAGTGAATCAAAGTGAATTAATTAATAGTGTAACCCACCCTGACCACTACCGTCAGCCGACACACCCTCTTGAGAGTCTTATTAAAGGTAATTATTATGCATTTTATCGTTGAAAAAAAAAATGATAGAAACAAATAATTTGACTGCGAAAAACGATTCTTTTGAATATGAAATTAAATATTTTGTATTTCACTAAGGGTAGAGGGAGAATATAAGCTGTTGAAAGGGGGAGGGGGAGTGGAGGTGTCATTGAAAAAAAAATTAGTTTTTTTTATTTTTTATCTTTTTTCTTTTCTTTTTTTTTAATACTCACACTTTTTTCTCATTCACACTCACACTCACAAACACATTCACACAGTCTTTTCGTTATACCAGCGTTTTCCAAACTAGGGAGGCGCGGACTAGTCTAAGGGGAGGGTCGAATATTGGCCACCAGGACCAATTTTCCAATTAATTGCTAGTTTTAATATAAATAAGAATAAATAAAAAATATATTTTTATATAATTATATATTTTTTAGCATTAAAGATTTTTGTTTTTGTATTATTTTATAAAATGCGGAGGGGGGGGGGAGGCGTCATAAGATTAAATATTTTTAAGGGAGGCGTGGTAACATAAAGTTTGGAAACCACTGCACTAGGTGATATGTTTCAAGATTTTTCTTTATACACTGTCAGAGTGATTTCACTACTGTAGATGACAGTAATGTCGAAATGCATTTAACTTGCATTAATGTGATTTTATTTTATTGATACATCACTTTAGCCCTCTAACTCCAGGTGGGGCTTTTCGGACCCCAGGCGATGTTTCGTTACTCACTGCTATTTTATTTTTAACGATAGAATATTGCATTTTATGAATTTTCCTAATTTTCTATCAAGTTACCAAATTTAAATTTTTTTTTTTAATTTAGTCATTTTTTTGAATTCATGTCAAATGTTGGATTTATGTCGAGATTTTGATGGATATACACGTTGTGAGGTCCCCTGAAATCAAAAAAGTGGTTTTCGCGACATGGTCTGTATGTATGTGTGTATGTGAACAAAATATTTCGAGAACGAAAAGAGCTAGGAGATTGAAATTTTATATTTAAGTTAGGCACCTCCCTTGTACGTGACACGAAACTTTTGAACAAATTTCGTCAAAGAGTACTAGAACTTTACTGATGTATTTTTTCAGTTTTTTTCTATTTTCTCAAAATTCGCTCTAAAGATTTTGTTTAAAATTCAAAAATCAATTATTTTTTAGAAACTCTTTAAAATGTATATTCTCATTTTGCCATTGAAATCTTCTGAAGCACACTTTACTCTTGTACTTCATAAAGAAGATAGGAGAAATGGTTGCCATGTTAACAAAATATAAATATTTTCCCATACTTATAAATTTTACATCTTGAATTCTAATATATCGGCGGAAACTAAATATATGTCGACACAAAAAATCCGGTGCGACTAGTCACACCAGATTTTTTATTCTTCTGACTATGCAAAATCCTTTAATTTCTTGCGCTTATGCAATAGAATAAATATATATTTTTTTTAAATATACAATATTTATCTCAAATGATATTTGATCTCTAAATTTTTAAACAAGTGTATTAAAGTCAACATTTTTTATTCATAAGAAAAATATAAAGTTCATGTAAAAAAGTAAAGATAGATATTATTTATTTATTATTATTTATGCATCTTCAAGATTTGACTTTAGAATGGCTTTTCTTATCTTCAAGCCGACAACTTGTCTGAATTAATAATAGTCAAATTATATTTCATTTTAAAATATACAAATAGTACGTCTATTTTAAGTCGTTTTCGCTAATTCACCGCCGTTTTATGATTTCATTTAGAAAATATTGGATTCATGTCAAAAATTCGATGTCCAGATTTTGATGGATATTCATCAAAAAGTGTAGATTATACACTTTTTGAGGTCCCCTGAATGCAAAAAAATGTTTTTTGCGACATGGCCTGTCTGTCTGTGTGTATGTGTGTGTTCAATTTATATTTTTAAGGGGTAAAAAAAAATCTAGAAAAGATAAAATAAGATCTGTTCTAGTGCACAGTTTCTATTAAAATTTATTTTCTCTATATTTCTAATATTAAAGTTGACGCAAAAAACATTGTGTGGTTTTATGAAACCACGATGCGAGGGAAACTTTTTTCGGATCGTAGGCGTTTAACTGAAAATTTTCAGAAAATTATTCAATTAAGGGATTAAAATCCGTTTTAACTTACTAAATGAAAATGAATCAATAGACGCATGTTAAAAACTGAGAACAATATTTATTTGAATTGAAGTTAATTTTTAAAATTATTTTAAAAATTATATTTTTGGGGCATCAGAGCTACCCATATTCATAGGAATAACTCTAAATTCTCCAGTACCAAAATCACCAAAGACCTGTGTAATTAATTAAAATATTATAAAAATAGAAGAAATGTTAGTTTTTTTTTATTTCGCCTCTTTTCTACTAAAATACTAAACTATATTTTAAATCTTTTTAGCTAGTAATTTTTTTTATAAATTCGAATCTATAATGTTCAACATTTATAGATAAGGTTTATATTCACTCCTAATCACTATGAAAATCCATCCAATTCATACTAATAATACATATAATACGAATATTTGTTTAATTTAAATCCGATTGAAATCGCTTGAAAACGAATAATTCCCCCCACTAAACATTAGCCTATCTTTAGTTATCAAAATATCTATGATCGCATTAAATATTAATTGCCAATTGATTGATAGATAATCGCAGATATCATTAATGAAATATTTGTTCCAAATAAATTTAATAGTTGTAATATTTAAAAAATCTGGTGTGACTGGTCGCACAGCACACAACTTTCTCTTAACTTCGGTAAACGAAAGTTGTGTTTTTCGCTTGTCACACCAGATTTTTTGTGCCGACTTATGTTTAGTTTCCGCCAATATATTAAAGCATGGGAAAATATTTATATTTTGTTACCATAGTAACCATTTCTCTTATCTTTCCTGTTAAATACCTAAAATAAAATCATCGGGCTGCCTGGGGCCCGAACCCGCGACCCTTGGTATACAAAGAAGGCGTGCTAAACTACACCAAGCCCGAGGGCATTAAATATTTAAACAGGAAATTAAGTTATTTTTCTAAAATTCTTTTTTTATTAATTTTTTCGTATTCGGAGTAGAGATAGTCAAAAGATTCTTTCAACCTCGAGATTTTATAGACCTACCTGAGTAAAAAAAAGAAGATTTTATATTTAATCTATGTTAGAACCTTGCCTAAAACTTGGTTGAATATTATCTACCTGCTACAATGAACATCTCTGCTAATTCCATAAACTTTAATTACTCAGAGAGAAAATTATTATTGTCTTATAATAATAATCATATTTCTGCTATCTTTATTTTAAACGGCTCCTTTAAAGCATCCTCCTTTTTAAATATTAACCGAAAAGAGAGGAGTTTGTTGATTAATTTTTATTATTTATTACTCCATAGGAAAAATAAAACTTTGAATTTTTCATCTTAAATTTTTAATTTTTTTTTTCCCCTTGATTAAATTTTTCATAATGGAAAAAAATACCTTTTATATATTAAAAATTTAATTTTTCTACATTAGTCCTTTTTATAAAGAATGAAGAAACATTAAAAGGATAATAGAGAGAGAGAGAGCGAGGTCTGTCGTCTATGACGCGGCCTGATGCTGATAACATTTTCCTCAAATAGTGAATCACAAAAAGTTTTTTTTTTTTTTTTAATTGTGGAAATTTTAATGAAATCCAAAATATACACGTTGAATAGTAAACTAGAGATATTCAGGTTAACATAGATATCAAAAAGGCTTTGTTGATTTTATTTACTCCTGCCTACGAGGGCTACGCCCCTGGCATATATTCTCAATTGGATAAGGCTTGGGCCAACCTTGGGCCAAGCGTCACCAGCATTAGGCGAGCCTTGGATGATAACAATGTCCCGAGCCTTGGGAAATAAAAAAACCAGAGTTGGCCCATTCCTCGAAAACAAAAATCCACGGTCGATCCAAGCCTCGGGGAAAACAAAAATACCAGGGGGAAAAACTTCTTCTTCGGGACATTTCGTACTCGAGCTTTTTGGTTTTGTTCTTCATTTTCAACTCATCAGTAAAGTACTAGTACTTTTTGGCCGATTTTGTTTAGAAGCTTATTTTCACGCTCCAGGGGGATGCCTCATTTAAATATAAAATTTCATCCTCGTAGCTCACTTCCTTCAAACTTAAAATTGAACAAACACACACACACACACTGATAGACAGACAGACCATGTTCTTTTTTTCACACTTTTTTTCTCATTCACACTCACACTCACACACACATTCACACTGTGTTTTCGGCAACTTAGGCCATTTAAGACTTTTACGATAACCGTTGTATAAATAATTATATTTATTGGGGGTCCAGGCATTCTTATTTAAGCCATTTAGTATCCAATTGGCTTAAATAAAATCATCGGACTGCCTGGGGTCCGAACCCGCGACGTTTGGTTAGCACGCTAACCTCTACACCAAGCCCCGAGGGCGACAGACCATGTTCCAAAAACCACTTTTTTGGATTCAGGGGACCTCAAAACGTGTATATCCGACAAAATCTCGACATCGAATTTTTGACATGAATACAATACTTTCTCTCTTTATATGAGTAGTCCATTTCCAAAAGTGTCTAGTTGCATCGGGAACAAATTTTCAGGAAACGAGAAAATCCTGTCTTTTATTATGTTTATAAAATCTGTAAAAAAATTAGGAACATAATTTACTAGACCTGCATATTTTCTATATAGCAATAATAAATTGTTTTAATATTCAACTAGGCACTTTTGGAAAAGTTTTTTTTGTAATTAGCATGTTTTGGAATTGGACCTTTTGTAATTAGCAAGTTTTGTAAATGCAAATGGTCAATATGAATCAACATAGCAAAACAAAGAAGAAAATTCCATAAAAGTAACAGGCTAGCCAACAATAATCTTTATTAAAAAGACGAGAAATATAGGCACTATATGGGGGTAAAAAAATTTTTTTTATTTCTCATCCCGCCTGAGTTTCCGGTAAAGATGTCCCCCAGTTTTTCAAAATATACAATTTTGTGGAAGCTTGTTGGTAGGACTATTTATTATTCATTGCAATTAGCAAGTTTTGGAAATGAATTCATGAAAGTCGCCATCTTTATGTTAGCATTCAGGTAGTTTTGGAACAGTTTTTTTGCAACAAGACAGTTTTGGAATTGGTAGAAAATGCAACTAGGCCCGGTTTGAATTTTGTACTTCGATTTTCATGTATTTGTTTTAAATAGGATTTCCACTGGAAAACTATTTTCAAATGTGATATTTCAGTTGTGCCAACAACATGCAATTAAAATCTCAACTTTTCAAATTTTGTAAATTAGGCACTTTTGGAAACGGACGACTCATTAATTCATATATAGGCAAGAGAAAGTAAAAAAATGGAGTAAATTTGAGTAAAGCGGGAAATTTACTATAAAAAAGGTCAAATATTATGAATTTTGTATAGAAAATTTCTCCGGCTTTTTTCATTCGAAATCTCCGTCTTTTTTGTAATTCTTGGTTGGCAGCACTGCTTGATGAACTTTTTTCTGCAATTCTTGATTCCAACATTGATCCAATTGCTTTTTTTTGTATTTTGGTTATAAAATCTTTTGGTTGAGTTTTCATATTCTAGTAACACGTTCTAATTAAATTTTAATTGCCAAAGGGGATTCGGATACGATCAGCCTATTAATTATAATTACAAATAGTTTGAAAGACATGTAGCCTATCTCTGGCTTCCATTATATTTTTTTTTGCGCGTTAATTTTTTTCCTTGATGATATATACTATATATCTAAAGCAAATTTGCTGAGATATTTTGTTATTGTTGTTGTTGTTGTTATGTTGAGAGGAGAGAGTGATTTGCTCTCTGACACTCGAGAGAAAGAGAGAGAGAACAAGAGCGCCTGACATAATGATGAGAACGCACGCTTATTCAGCCCCGGGACAAAAGGGCCGAAGGATTCCCTAAACATGAAACGCATTCTCCCCCCCCCCCTCCACCCTTTTCGTTCCTCTCTCTCTCATATGTTTGCGATCTTTAATGTTGGATAGGGATCGAACAAACTCAAAGCGAAATTGATCAATTCCATTCATTCATTCATTCATCTAGTGGAGAGCCAAACAAATAAATCAAACAAAAAATTCTCTCTCTCTCTATAGATAGAGAGATGCCATCAAGATTTCTGAAAATCACTTTGTATTGATTAAATAAAAAAAAAAAGGATACTTTTGATAGAATTTTATATAGGCCTATATATAAAATATTGTATTTATTCTATTAGAAAAAAAAATCATTATTAACTTTGCCCACCAACCATAAGTTGGACAAGTAAAGTTAAATTCATGTGCTGATTCAGGCTGCAAAGTCAATTTAATTGAAGTAAAGTTAATGTAATCGTAAAAAAAAAATCGAAATTTTTCTGAAGCTGCCAAAATGCGTTTTGAGGTCCCCTGAATCCATTTAAGTACTTTTTGGAATGATGTCTGTTTCGTCTGTGTGTGTGTGTGGTGTGGTAATTTTTTTCGTCAACGAAATCTAAAAAACTATTTGTTCAATTGTTTTGAAATTTTGCACCCATAAACTAGGGGTAGAGGCCAAGAACTGAAAAGCTTTTGGTAAACATTGGACCATTAGGGGGGCTCTAGGGGGGGGATAAATATTTTTTTCTTACATAACCTATAGTTTTTCTTATATATTCAGAAACTAGACTTCCTCCCGAGTAAAATGATATATAATATGTATAACATCGGACTATTAGGGGGGGGGACAAATATTTTTTTCTTGAATAGTGGGTGGGCAAAGTTGTGCGCTCGGCTTAGGCTTAGTCCGACCCTTTATTAAGAATTAGTTTTTAAAGGAGAAAACTTATAAATTAAATTAAAGTTAAATTTGTTTCTCTCATGAATTGGCATTTGTCGATTGTTTTAGTATTTTTTTTTTTTCGATTTTCTCAATATTCAATCTAACGATTTTGATTAAAATTCAAAAATTAATTATATTATTATTTATTCTTTAAAATTTATATTCTCATTTTCCCCCTCAAAATTGAAGCACACTTTACTCTTCAAGTTTGAAGCACACTTTGCTCCTGTACTCATAGGAAAGATGGTGGTCATGGCAACATTATAGAAATATTTTCCTAAGTTTAAAAATTGTATTACATCTTGAATTTAAATACATGTATATCGGCGGAAACTAAATATCTGGCAAGCACAGGACACAACTTTCGATTTTACCTAAGTTAAGAGAAAGTTGTGTGCTGTGCGACTAGTCACACCAGATTTTTAACAAAAGAATAATTTATCTTTTTAATATAAATTTCAAGATATATCGAAATAAAAATTCTCTCGATGTTTTGATCAGAAAAAAGGTTTAGTTTCCGTGTGCCATTTGGGCTGCCTAACTCCCGGGATTTTGTCTCAATACCATTGCAATAGATGGTACTTTTATAGGTAAAAGAAAGCAAAAATGATAAGAATAATAAATTAATTAGCGATTTTTTTCCCCAGAAGATTTAATAGATAATATTTCTATTTTATTTTTGAAACCTACTGTATGTATCTTGGACGATATATAAATGCATTCATACCCGCATTTATTACAAATACATTCATACACCAATACAATCCCATTCATACATATAAAAAGAGCAGAGAGGATTTATTTATAGCTTTTCCTCTTATTTCTAACCTCTTCTTCCTGTTGTCAGGAGGGCAAAAACTTCCAAGCTCATACATACGTATATCACATATGTACTGTACACCCCTTTAGGCCGAGAGAGAAAGAGAGAGGGAATATAATAACATATGCTTGACGATTCCAGGTGACAAAAAATAAAGAAAAAAAAATGTTTTTATTTTGTTGTTCATGTTTTGATTGATAAACTTTGAATTTATGTTGATGCTGAATTCAAGGCTCAAAATAAATTGAAACTTTTATAATCACTGAGTAATCGGAGAGAAGACCTCTCGACACTCCGCTCACTGTTTTGTTGAATAAGGGAAATAAGAATATAATTAATACAAAATATTTTACCAACTATCTTGAAAAAAAAGCAACGAGTGGGGTCGTGGGACCAAGAACGAAGTTTCTCACGCCTTTTCTTCAACTCCGAATATAATTTAGTATGAATATTATTTAAAAAATCTGATGTGACTGTCCGCGCAGCACACAACTTTCTCTTACCTTCGGTAATCGAAACTTGTTTTCTGTGCTTGTCACACCAGGTTTTTCGTGTCGAGATATATTTAGTTTCCGCCAGTAGGGTATATTTGAATTCAAGATGTAAAATTTATAAACATGGGATAAATTATTATTTATATTTTGTTACCATGGCAACCATTTCTCCTATCCTTCCTATGAAGTACAAGAGTAAAGTGGTCTTCAGAAGATTTCAATAACAAAATGAGAATATACATTTTAAAGAGCATCTAAAAAAAAATTGAATTTTAATCAAAATCGTTGGAGCGAATTTTGAGAAAATCAAAAAAACTGAAAAAGTACATCAGTAAAGTACTAGTACTCTTTGGCCGATTTTGATTAAAAGCTTATTTTCACGCCCTAGGACCCAGGTGCCTAACCTAAATATAAAATTTCGACCTTCTAGCTCAATTCCTTCATGCTTTAAATTGAACACACACAGACACAAAGACAGACCATGTTGCGAAAACCACTTTTATTGATTCTGGGGACCTCAAAACGTGTGTATCCATCAAAATCTAGACATCGAATTTTTGACGTGATTTCAATACTTTCTCACTATACATATATTAACATTTAAAGAAAGTAAAAAGAAAATAAATAATTCTTTGGAACAAAGAGATAGAAAGAAAGAATTCTCTAGAGCCGGTAGGGAGAGTAGGCGTGGCCTCGCCAAGTCTTCGGCAAACCTCGCTTTTCTCCGTCGGCGCTCGGGCGCCTGTAACGCATTTTTGTTACTGCTGCTTTTTATTACGTGTCGTTTTCTGCCAATTCACCCTACCGTTAGCCGTGTAAAAGAACTTCGTTTCAACAAGAATACAAAAGTACGTCTAAGAAAATTATCTAATAAATTATTTTCTTTCGATGCCAGCCGGCTGATATCATTTTACATGAAGTCTTAATCATTTGAATCAGTTAATATTTTTTGGCTTCTTCCACAGCCTAGGAATTTATATTTACAGTATTTGTATTTATTTTAAAAACTTTCTTTAACAAGAAACAACGAGTGAAAAATTTGTCGACTCCAAAAATCTGGTCTTATAGCACATTATACTTTCAAAAGCCGAAAATGAAAGTTGTTTAGTCACACCAGATTTTTTCTTAACCTTTTCCCTGTCTTTATCTCTCAAGCAAAAAGGTCAGATCTGCCATTAATCATTCATATTCTCTTTAATATTGAATAAAAAAAAAAAGAATAAACAAAAAAAGAGAAAAAACATATTAGAGTGAAATTAGAAACCCCATTGCTTGAAAAAAAAAAATATAATTAATTCTTAACGAACGATAAATCATAAATAACTAAATTAAATCTGTTTTTGTTTTGTTTCACCAAATTATACGTTTTTGTTGTTGTTTAGTTGATTCTTTTTTTTTTTATTTGCACTCTTGATTAAATTACAACAAACACACAGGGATTTTCGAAAATCTCGTTATTCCTAAAGTCCAAGAGATTTAATAAAATATTAATTTTCAGAAAATGGCATATTTTGATCAAATTAATCTCCAAGGAATTTTCACTTCACGCATGCTCTTTATTTATTTATTTATTAATTCCCAGAGTACGTAAATCATTGGAAATACTCGACCACTCAGCATATAAATCCTCTAAATATTCCAATGGGGTGGAAAATATTTATTTCCTAAATATATTTATACGTACACTCAGCTTGATGAAATAACGCATTTTTCATAGTAACAGGAACAGGTAGATGTAGGCGCCAGCAAGAATAAAAGCTTTATTTAAATATCGTCGACGTTTCGGAAACGCATCGCTCCTATCTTCAGGACGATAAATTGTTAATGTTTTTTAGATTGATGTACAGTAGGACAATATTAAATCCCACCCATTCTTTTCTATTTCTTGTGATTATTTCATTGTTTTTATAAAGGAAACTGAAAATCTTTATTGAAATATTTAAACCATATTTCCATTAAAAAATATTTTTTTTTTGTTAAACAATAAATTCACAAAAACGCATGGGTGGGACTTAATATTGTCCCTCACTTACATGCAGGTCATACAAAATTATAATACAATTTGCATATTCCATCAGTATGTATAGTCGTTTATGAGAATTGTAGTAGGTGCGCTGCAGCTGTATTTTTTGTTGATTTTTATGGGCCCGAAATATCAGCACTGGCCAAGATTAAAAGACTGATCTTCTTCTTCTTCCTCCATATACCCCGGTGCGGGTCGCGGACCACCCTCCCCCTCCACTCTCCTCTATCCAATCTGTTGTCTCCGACAACCAAGCTCGTCATGTCTCTCCTACCCGATGAAGCCAAGTCATCCTGGGTGCTCCTCTACGTTGTCGTCCGAGAGTCCCTGTCGTACGCCGTCCTCGCCACGTCACTACTCTCTTGCGTACGACAAACCTGATCTTTTAAGGACAAATTTGAAACTTTGATATCCTCTCAAAAAGTCACTTTTGCTCCAAAAGGAAATTTTATATCAAAGGTATCAGGTTTTCGATAGTAGGCCTATCTATTTGTATTTTAAATTTCATCCAAATGTGGTCCAGCAGGGAAACCTGTAGCTTTGTCTAAAAATTTGAAAATTAAAGAAAAGAATGAAGAAAAAATAAAAAGGGAAAAAAAAACGAAAATTAAGAGACTAACTTTTGGCCTTCCGAAATGGGCAAAATCCCAACTTTGAGCCTCTGCCATTCTTTTTGGAACTGGATTTTTTTTTTTTTTTAATTTGTGCTCACAATAATCCTTATTTATTCTACGTTAAATATAAAAAAAATTTGGCACCGATATCTTAAAAATCTTTTGAGATATTCGCCCAGAAAAAGAAAAGTTTCTCAAAAAAATTTTCCACGTCCCTACCCGAGTCAAAACATAAATTCCTATTTAAACCTCAAAATCTTTCGAGGGTCAGTTTAATTTTTTGAGGATCAACTTCAATTTTTTTGAAAGTCCCAACTACAACTTTTTTTCTAAGTTCCAGCCACAACTTTCCGATACATGAAAGTTTTGAGGTTATAGTTAGGATTTCAAATCAATCGGTAATTCATATTTAAACCTCATAGTCTTCAATGAGGGTTTTGAGTGTTAAAGTAGAGTTCGTTTTTGAGCTGCAAATAAAACATCAAAGGAATTGAGGCTTCTGAGGTTAAAACTAGAATTTGTTTTTTGACTCGGGCGTCTTTTATTAAGGATTTAAAATATATTTCTTGATAATACTCGTCTATGTAAATGCAATGAGTCATTGGAATATCAACTAAATGGTTTTTCTTTTATTTCTTTTGCTTTTTCCTTGCTCGGCGACGAGTCGCTCCCGCGTATATTAACATATACATATAGTTAAGAGAAAGTAAAAACGATCATTATTAGGCCTATATATTTTGAGTTTTTTTTTTTTTTTTTTTAAATAATGAGCTAAAACTCTAAAGATAAAAGGTCTTGAGCACCTAAACATTTATCTTTGTTTCACAGTAAATATTTATTCATCCAAATGCAAAAGTAAACCCTGAGGGTGTAATAAATAAAGCATTGAGTTCCCCTTCATGATCCGTTTCCAGTTTAATTATTAATTGATGTTGGCAAGGATTAGGGTCCAGGGTCCAGGCTCCGACTAATCGCAGTTTGACATTTTCTTAAATAGCCCCGGGGCTCTGCTCGGTGATCGATGAGCACGGAGATCTACTCCACTTTACTTCTTCCTTCATGTTCAAGTTGAATTTAATTGCATTTCTCTCCCCCTGCCTTACAACAATGGATAATTAATCAAATTTTACCTGTTCTGCATTATTTTAAACTTAAGCTCGACTGAAGAGGATGCAAATTGCTGTTGTGGAATGTTTTCGGGATGGGGGGGGAAGGGATGTGTTTAATAATTTTAATAAATGACGTAAATGATACTTTACTGATACGACAAGCAATAATGATTGTATACATATACTTCAGAAGTTGACATGTTGTGGTTACTTAGGGGAATAGTTTCCCTGTAATTGAATTTAATCCTAAGTCAACTTATCTCATCTTTAATCAACTCTCGAGCATCCTTATTAATTTCTTTTTTATTTTCTCTAACCTATATATGTATATTCGTAAATAGAGAGAAATTATTGGATTTATGTCGAAATTTTGATGAATATACACGTTTTGAGTTCCTGAGTCCATAAAAGTGATTTCCGCATCATGGTCTGTCTGTCTGTGTTCAATTTAAAGCATGAAGAAATTGAGCTACGAGGTTGAAATTTTTACTTTCTCTTACCTCTATATATATATATATATGTTAATATATATAGAGAGAAAATATTGGATTCATATCGAAAATTCGATGTCGAGATTTTGATGGATATACACGTTTTGAGGTACCCTGTATCCAAAAAAGTGGTTTTCGCGACATGTTCTGTCTGCCTGTGTGTCTGTGAACAAAATATCTCAAGAACGGAAAGAGCTAGGAGGTTGAAATTTTATATTTAAGTTAGGCACCCCCATGGGACCTGACACGAAGCTTTTGAACAAAATCAACCAAATAGTACTAGTACTTTACTGATGCACTTTTTCAGTTTTTTTTCGATTTTCTCTAAATTTGCTCCAACGATTTTTTTTTTTTAAATTCAAAAATCAATTATTTTTTAGATTCTCTTTAAAATGTATATTCTCATTTTGTCAGTTCCAAGTGACGTATTTACTCCAAAAATTAATAGAAATCAACAATTATAGTGTAAGGAATATATACCGAATTTCATCCATCTGGCTGCTTGCGTTTTTAAGCAATCGTGTTCACACACGGAAACGTTTCGGTCATAATAAATGAAACGTCTCCAGCTGATTGGTGAAGCATTCAGAGCATTTTTTCTTGGCTGCCTCTGTATCTAATTTTATATTTAAGTTAGGTAGACCCCCCCCCTGAGGCTTTTATTAAAATCGTCGAAAAATACTTTACTGATTGACGGCTTCTCATAATTAAGAAAAATCGGGGGTCCGCGGCAGTCGGACAGCGCAGCTAGTATTAAATTAATCACAATATGTTGTTGGCTTCAGAATAGCATACGTCAGTTGGTAAAACTCTCCACCAGTCGGGTAAGAGTCCTGGCGAAGTCCTTGTAACATGCTTGTCCAGTTTGCAGTTACGTGTGTAGCCGCATTATTACGTAGGCGGATTTCAAAGAAACAGTAGATGCCACTAAATACGTTAAATTATTCAAATGTTATAAAATATTTATTATGTTTTAGATAAGGCCGATCTATTTTCTAATTAATTACTAACTACTAAATACCTGATCCCTTGTGACATGCCACCTGCTTTTTAATTGAGTTTATTTTAGGGGAGCGAGCGAGGGAGTTTTTGTTCTATGGGATGTAGAACTGTCAGTCCCTCCTTCCACTCGCTTCTTCCCTCTCTGCAGATGCTTTCAATCTTCTTTTGGAAATAATCAAATAATACTAAATTCAATTAGAGAATAAAATTTGTAGAGATTTGTATGTGTGTGTGTGTGTGTGTGTGTGTGTGTATGAGTGCAAACGCAAACCGACAGTAAAAACAATTCTATCCCTAATATGTTCTGACTTGTGATCATTAAAATTTCATATTCACACACCACATACAGCAACTCGGAAAAATAAATCAAATTTACTTGCTTTATGCATTATTTAATTTTTATTCAAAAAATATATAGAAATTGCAGTTTGTTAAAGTGATAAAAATACAAACGGCCGTGAGCTTTTCAATTTCTAAGATACAATTCTTGCATTCTTTATTTGAATCGTTTATTTCAGAAACCACCTAAGTGCGTTTTTTTCAACTTTCGGAAAACTAAAAAAAACTGTTTTGCAGCTTAAGTATGGGTCTAGTCTACTTCAAATATTTTTTTATCAAATCATAAACATGCTATTGAGATAATCTATTTAAAAAATTATTTTTTTTCCTTTAAGTTTTTGAGTAATTAATTTTTGAAAAAATTGCACTTAGGTGGTTTCTGAAATAAACGAGTGATTTTTTAAAAATTATTATTGAAATTAAGTCAAACCATTAATTTTTACCTGTTTTTGTATCAAAGGTAAGTAACAGACACACTTAAGTATAAAAAAGACTGTGCCTAAATCGAAAAATACAAGTAGACTACACGCTACAGTATGTCTATATACAACCGCGTATATAGAGTGATGTACTGCAGTCCTTTGAGCCTAGCATTCCGAATAATGTTCCGTTTGTATTTTTCTTCGTGTACAACGCCACGCCTAGGCTTGGGAATAGGTTCATCATCTGAACTATCCGACATGGCTTAAGAACTATATAATGCAATAATAAACAACAAAATAACACCTAATTTTCATCGAAAACTCACGAAAACTAACTACTCAGTGTTAGGTAACCTTTGAATCAAACCAGCGAGTCACAAAACACGTGATGTCTACAGGGCATGAGTGAAATTTACCGCAGAAAGAACCTAATCGACGGCGCTTGGGTTCTTTCTGAAATAAACGGATTATTTTCAAGGCTGCCAAATAGCATTGCTGATGAGGAACATTGGTTATTTCGGCACTAAAAGATGTATTTACCTTTAAATTGTACATTAGCATCAAAAACACATTTTATGAAATTTTGTCCCTTAGGTGGTTTCTGAAATAAACGATTCATTTAACCCATTGTAGCCCAGCGTCCTATTTAAGGACGCCAGGAATTTATTTTTTTTTAATCAATTAAATAATGTTCAAATTCAATATAAAAAATATTATTTTGTCCTTTAGTCTACACTGAACTAAGGATGATTTTTTTATTTCAGTTCTTAAAGTAGATTTTGAGAAAAAATTATTTAATTTGACATTATTTATCGCAATCCATTTCGAAGACAATATTTTACTGTAAATAATACCAAGCTTTATTTTTCTTTCGTTTTATGATTTATTCTAATTGAAGAAGGTTTGTTTTAACTTATAGTCATATATTTTTAAAGTAAACATTTATTGCTCGCTTGTTATGGTAAGGATAAAGTGGCTGTCCTATAAATATGACGCTGGGCGTTCATGTTATCAAATACAGCAGCACACGTCTACGGTTTTTGCCTATCGTTGATAGGCTCAAGAGTAGTTCTTGATATGTTGGATTGCCTTTCAGACCCTGCAAGTCACTGTATATATTTTGATAACCTTTTTACCAGTAGAGACCTGTTGATATATTTACAGAAATCGGGATACCGAGCAACTGGCACTTTACGAGAAAATAGATTAGCCTAATGTCCTTTGAAAGATTCTAAAATTCTTGGTAAAGAAGCACGCGGAACTTATGATTTTCGCACTTATGAAACGCATGGCTTGTTTACAAACAAGCAAATACTACAAATATTTCTTTTCCTAGATTTTCTTCGATCTATATCAGTATCTTATTTGAAACTAGGGCAAAGTATTAGACCTAAAAGGGTAAACCACGTACATCAGCATCCAAAGTATTTGCTGACGTAAGGTATGATAACAAAGGACATTTTATGCTAAAGCGTGACAATCAGAGACGTTGTCAAGGTGACAATTACAAATGAAAACCATTAACGTATTGTGGTTTAATATAAATTTTGTTAAGTTATTTTGATACCTCTAAATCCCAGTGTCATATTTATAGGACACATCAAAACACTAATTTTAGAAAAGTTGAAAATTTTTTTATTAATAAATTCTTAATTAGGAGACTGTTTCTGAGTAATCTATGTTGATAAAACATAAATTATCTGAAAATTTTTAAATTGGGCGTTAATGGGTTAAGGACAACAAACAAATGTTTTTAATATAAGTAAAACTAGCCGGGCACCCCCCCCTTGGCGGGCTTCACATTTAGACAGGGGGGCTTCCCCCTGGATCCCCTCAGCTGGCTTGGACCCGCCTGCGGCGAACCCTCGCCTTTTTTTTTAAACAGTCACACTTTTTTTTCACATTCACACTCACATTAACACACACACACATACATACTGTCTTTTTCGGCAACTTAGGCCATTTAAGACTTTAAACGAACATTTGGTATCCAAATGGCTTAAATAAATTCATCGGACTGCCTGGGATCCGAGCCCACGACCCTTGGTATACAAGGCAGGTGCGCTACCCACTACGCTAAGCCCGGGAGCTTTCTTAATTATGAAAGAAAAATTATTGCTATTATTCCAATCCAATGCCTGCTTGAGGATTTGTTTACATTACATTCATAGAATACGTAATTGCAAAGAATACAGATTTCTCTGTACATTTCCTATGGGAGAAATCGTAAATTTAGAAATTAATAACTCAAAAAGTTATACGAATTTCGGGATGAAAATAATTTTCCTGTAATCTTTAGAAGGCCCTTTTTAAGTTTATAATATTTTGTTTCAAAATTTCAACGGGAAGTTGGTCAGATAGACGGACATAAGCGAACTATATAAATAGATGCTTAATTAATTCTCTCTGTCATACATAGGGTAAGAGAAGGTAATAAACAATGTTTTATATTGAAAACTTAATTATTTGTATAAAATACAATGTTTTGGTTAATCATTCCAACTTGTATACAAATAAACTTCAATTAAACTGAACACACTAAGGGCCGGTTGCTTCATCCTGGGTGAGTTTGTTAGCCCCGGGCTAAATGGCTTTTTTTGTAATGCAGAAACCCTCTTCCGGGGGAACAAATCATGTTCTGTTTGTGAAGTTTGCAACTCCATTAAGGCATCTTATAAAAATTATTAAAAATAAAAATTGATATTATCACCCATAATTTAAATAAATATTATTAATATACATTTAAATATAAGAATTTAATTTTTTTTTTGCTAAAATTTGGAAATTTTCAAAAAATTAAACAAGATTTATTAATTTTCACATAACAATTAGTCAATTGTTCCAATCTTCACAATTATTTGACAAATTGCCAGCTGTGTGGCTCAAATAAAGATAATTTCAAAAAGAAATATACCTTTTATTTTCACCTAACAAGAAGTAATATCAACTGAAAACATTCATATAAATATTTAATATCAATTTGCATTCAATTTGAAAACAAATAGTTTTATTAACAAGACATGTGCAATGCCTTAGATGAAGTTAGGAGAATATTCAACAACTTGCAATATATCCTGGATATACGAGTATAATCCTGATTGACATAAAATGAATAATAACAAAAAAACGGTAGATTCCATATTGCATTTATATTATTTTTTACATTTATATTGGTGAAGTTAGGATGCTTGAGTTCATAATACATGTTCGTACGTGTCATCCCGGGGCTAAATCTTAGCCCCACCTTTGGGCCTGGGCTAACTTTAGCCCGGACCTTGGCTCCAATTCCCCATATATCTATATGAAATTACTCAAAAGTGAGGTTAACTCAGGGCTAAATATGGCGACGAGATCTGATGCAAGCGAGCCCTAGCCTATAACATATTTTATAAAATATTGAACATTTCATCATTTTATTGATAAAATAAGTAGAATATAAGGTAAAATAACAAATATATGTACTTCTAGAATACTTCTTTTAGCAATAAAATGATGAAATATCGTATATTTTACTATAAAAATAAAACTGAAGTGGGTTTCTGCACTACAAAAAAGTCGGGGCTAACAAGCTCACCCAGGATGAAGCAACCGGCCCTAAGGGGTGAAATTAGGAACAAATTGCTTATTTATTTTATTATTCATAATAGTCTATTCTTGTCATTTAAAATTAATATTTATTTTAAAATAATTAAGTAAAGTAGAATAACTCAGGCAGCCATAAATAAATAAAGATTAAAACCAACGATTCGGTCACGAGTTGAGACCTTCATCGTGATTCTTTTTTATAAAGCTCTCTCATCCATAGCTGATTGTTTAAAAAAAATTATATCAATATTTTTAATGGTCATTTGGGGAACTAATCATCCCCATTTTCACGTTATTATTTTTTAACACTAATTTTAACACTCTGCTTGATGAGTAATTCAAAATATATTATATAGAATTAAATTCAACTTAACATTAATTAACAACTCTGGATAATCAAATAAGAACGTTTATTTAAAAACAAATATCCTCTAGGCACTCATTTAATGAGATTTATTTTTAATTAGGATTATTTATTTAACTTCATTAAAATGAATTAATTTTAATTATACTCACTTTATTCATTGTATTATTTGAAATGAATAATGATTATAACAACATTATTTTATTGTTTTCTCGGTAGCGCGTGTGATACCGAAAGATGCTGGTTCGATTCCACGCCGAATTGTAAAATTTGCATCTTCTTAAATCGCGTCTTGTTATCCGTATTAAGGTGCTTCAGGAGGGCAAATTTGAATCTTTAGTCCGAAACTACTGAGGCATTTTTTATGCGTTTTTTTTAATGATTTAAATTCGTGAGCTTTTTATTTACATAATACAATAGAATACTTTTTTTTTATATATATAATGATTAATTAAAAAATATTTTTTTTTATCTTTATAGAAAATGCAAAAAAAAACTCTATTATGAAAATTGTAATTTTATTTTACTGGTAAATCTAAAAAAAAAATCATTAATATCCAACATCAGTAGCGTATCCAAGTTGGGGCGAAGGGCGGCGCTCGCCCCCCCCCCCCGCCCCATAATTCGCTAATGTCCGTCTGTCTGTCTGTCACGCTCTATTTAGGCAACTTCCCGTTGGAATTTTGAAATGAAATTTTATATGCATAAAGAGGACCTTCTCGGGATTACAGGAAAATTATTTTCATCCCGAAATTTTTATAACTTTGTGAGTTATTAATTCTTAAAGTTACGATTTCTCCCCTAGGAATTTATAGAGAAATATTTATGTATTCTTTTCATTTGTGTATTCCATGAATGTAAACAAATCCTCAAGCAGGCACTAAATTGGAATGAAATAATAATAATTTTATTTTTCTGGCGTAGTAGGTTGCGTGCCTCCTATACCAAACCAAAAGACCCAGGCAGTTCGATGATTTTATTTAAGCCATTTGGATACCAGATGGCTTAAATAGAAATGCCTGAACCCCAAATTGATATATTAATTACCATGGTTATCGTCAAAGTCTTATATGGCCTAAGTTGTCGAAAAGTCTGTGTGAATGTGTGTGTGAGTGTGAGTGTGAATGAGTAAAAAGTGTGAATGTTTAAAAAAAAAAATTTTCTTTTCATAATTAAGGCGAGGGTCCGCCGGAGGCGGGTGTCGCGGCTACTACTATTATAATTAATCTTGAAAAATAGGATTAAAAGGCCTCAGATGCCAAAAAAAATTCAAAAGTACTCTAATTCTCTTAATTCATATCAACTCATGTCAAAGTCACTCACACTCTCTCTT
>JAKCPI010014230.1:0-57334 GCA_023213315.1 Euborellia annulipes | reverse complement strand
AGGGTTTGCATATATAGTCAATTTATTTATTTTTTATTATTTGAGACGACTAAATCTGTTTTCAATAAGGTAATGAATTTGATTTGAGGCTTTTGAATAAAACCTATAAGATTTCCCATCCTTCTCTATCTCTTTCTTTGTAGGAACCTTAAAGGAATCGGATAAAACGCACACGAGGCTTTCATTCATTCAAGGTGTTTGTTGCTTTTCTAACATTGAAAGGATTTCTTTCCCAAATGATATTCAAAAAAGGGAAAAAGAGAGAATATCTGACCAATAGACGTGAAGGACACTTCTGAAAAATAAGGAGGTCCATACTATATATGATACCCTTAAATCTAATCAAGTGTTAATGAGAGAAGCACCAAATATTTGTCCTGTGGGGCATCGAAATCTAATACACAGATATTAACGATTTTATGGCGTTCCAACTTTCAAATTTTTTAAAATTAATCGATAGATAAGATAATTTTAATAAAGACAAACTAGCATGGTTTTGAGATGCTTTGAAGATTAATACAAACAATTCCACGTTTATTAAATTAAATTTATTATTATAGATATCTCCATTATATGTGAAGCGAAATTATAATTACGCTATATTATATATATTATAATTATTATTATTATTAATTATAATTATTATTTGAAACTATAGTTTCAAAAAAAGAGTTACAAAAATTTTCTGCTCGTTTTTAGAGAATAAATCTCCTAGCATAACTAGAAAAAATAATTGGTCCAGAGGAAGCTGAGAAATTCGTAATGTGCGATAAATATATTTACAGCTCCCTGCTCAACGATTCACTCATCCTTTTAATATCTTCTTACTAGGACTATAAATGTGGCAAGGTATCAGAGATAAAAGAAGATTTAGAAACTAGAAAATAAATAAATAAATATAATAAGTTTTGTAAATGAAATGTGAACAAAACCGCATATTATGTGATGAAATATCGAGACACGGCTGTGCTGCCAACCAATGGGTCGTTTTGATAACTTACCTACCCCAACATTAAAATAGCCTCCCTATGAAGAAATATATTGTGTTTGTCCTTCAGCATTAAAATAGCTGAAGGACAAACACCATGTATTACCTCATAGGGAGGCTATTTTAATGTTGGGGTAGGTAAGTTACCAAACGACCCATGGGGAAATACATGGTGTGTGTCCTTCAGCATTAAAATAGCTGAAGGACACACACCATGTATTTCACATTTTAATGTTGGGGTAGGTAAGTTATCAAAACGACCCATAACCAAGATTTTCAAAAAAGCCGGAGAAATTTTCTCTACAAATTCATAATGACGATGCCATTTCAAATAAAATATAGGGTAAGAGAAAGTAAAAATAAAAAAAATACTTTGTTTCGGAAAATGTTCAAGAACATTTCAATCAATCTATTGCTGAGTTACCCTTAAGGGGGAACGGGAGCGATGTGGTTACGCATGTTTTCCCGATAAGAGGGCGTAGTGTGTCATAAAAAGTATGCCCAAAAAATCAAGTAATTCAAAAATTTGCCAAGAGATGTCAGAATGGTAGCTAATAATATTTAAAGCATTTGGTTGATTTCTTTCGTTGATCTTTTAACAATAAATACTTTATAAATGTTATTATACTGTATATTATGTATCTTTTATAAAAGCATAAAAATATATAAATATAGGCCGGATATAGGCTAATACTATATCGGCTGTTAGACTAGCTTCCCATCTATTTCAAGAATGCTGAACTAATTTGACAGTTGGTTTTTTAGTAAATCATCTAAGCTTATTTTAAAAATTTCTTAATTAATATGTGATTAATAATAACAATAAACACATTTTTAAATTTAAATTTTTAATAAATCATTAAAAAATTATAGCTCGATGTCCCAATAACTCTTATGAATTTAATTCATTAAAAAAAAAAAAACCGCATTGAAAAATTCCTTATAATAGTCTAGTTTTTTTAAAAGTAAGTTTAGACGTCGCTCCTGAACCCTCTTAATAGTCAAACTTCAATATATTTATTAAGGAAATCATTTTTCTTCTGGTCAATCTGCAACCATTAAAAATGGCTGCCTCCCAAATTGAAAATTTATATAAAAAAAAAATCTCCACACATCATATCCAATTACCCACGCAACGTAAGGGGAGAAAGAATCAACCTTCACGTTACTCAAAGAAAAAGGGGGAAAAATATGAAAGCCATATATTTATTTTTTAAATATTCTTTGATGACGGAATTTTTAAAAGGATTTTTTTCTATTTACATACTAAATATTTATGTGTTATGTATGCAGCTTATATTTTCCTACCTAAAGACTTGAGTTAATATAATATCTAGAGAAAGATAAAAACTGTATTTTTGAATTATAATATTTAACTCAAAAAAAAAAATCAAAACAAGAGCTACAATGAAAACAAACGCTTGGTTTAATGACACTAATTCCATTTTATTAACACTCTCAATTACACTTGAGAACACCTTTTGTAAATAAATAATTCCTATCCCAACACCCCTTTTATAAAATCGGCTTTTCGTTTCTAGATTCACGTGGATTTTCTTCTTCTTTGATAACTTACAAATTCCTTCTCTCTCTCTCTATTTTCCGTTGTCTCAACTTGGTCCATTCTTTATTTAAAACACAACGATATTAAGTTCAAAATTAAATCAAGAAAATTTGCTATATTAAATTACTACATTTTCTTCTTTCTTCTTTTGTTTTAAAAAATGTTTTAAGAAATCTGTTGTGTACATCAAACCAGACATTTTTATGATATGAGTCGTCCATTTCCTAAAGTGTCTAGTTGAATCGGGAACAAATTTGCAGGAAACGAGAAAAACCTGTATTTTTATAAACTCGAGAGTTAATTTATGACTGTGATGTTTATAAAATCTGTAAATAAATTACGAACACAATTTACAAGGTCTTAGGTCGGATTTATTTTCTATATAGCAGTAATAAACTGTTTTAATATTCAACTAGGCAGTTTTGGAAGTTTTTTGTTATTAGCTAGTTTTAGAATTGGACCTTTTACAATTAGCGAGTTTTGGCACTGTAAATGCAAATGGTTAATATCAATCAACATAGCAAAACAAAAAAGAAAATTCCATAAAAGTAGCAGGTTAGTCAACAAAAATTATTATTAAAAAGAGTAGAAATATAAGTTTGCACTATAAAAATGTCCTTCAGTTTACCAAAATATACAATTTTGTGGAAGCTAGTTGGTAGGGCGATTATTCATTGCAATTAGCAAGTTTTGGAAATGAGTTCATGAAAGTCGCCATCTTTATGTAAGCAAGCAAGTAGTTTTGGAACAGTATTTGTTTTTTTTTGCTTTTGAAAATGGAATGAAATGCAACTAGGCCCGGTTTGAATTTGTACTCGATTTTCAGTATTTGTTTTAATTAGAAGTAATCAGCTTTTTTCACTGGAAAACCATTTACAAATGTATTCACTCATCTCCGTATTGTTAATTTTTATATAAAAAAAGTAAATGAAAAAAATGGGGCTGGATAGCTTCGGCTGCAGCCGAAAATAAATATAAAACTTAGACACCATCAATTATTAATATATATTATTTTTAAATGTTATAATATTCAAACTACAATAGTACCACCGCCTTATTATTATTATTTATTATTATATTATTATTAATTTATTTAAATTTAAGGAAGGGTGCCTCTAGTGTGTAATGTTATTCCCAACCGTTGGGGTGCCGTGAACTTCAAAAGGTTGGGAAACTCTGGTCTATATATTGTAATTGACAATGGCAATTAAAAATAATACTCAACATCCTGTACTTTAACAATTAATCGTTCTGATGAAAGTCGAGATTAGTGACCGAAATGTCTACGATTAATAATTAATACAAAGATTTTTACTAAATTAAAATAAAAAAAAATAAAATAAAAAAAAGATTTTTAAAAAAATGCTTTTATTTAAAATGAACTAAAAAGAGAGAAATAAGGGAGAAATAATTTAATTGTTCTTGTTAAAATTTTTTAATATTTATGACTTAAAATAAAAGCGTGGGGCGCGAGCCTCGGAGTCACTTCGAAGCGCCCCACGCTTTTATTTTAAGTCATAAATATTAAAAAATTTTAACAAAACAATTAAATTATTTCTCCCTTATTTCTCTCTTTTTAGTTCATTTTAAATAAAAGCATTTTTTTAAAAATCTTTTTTTTATTTTATTTTTATTTTAAGCTTTTTAGTCTTTTTTTCGTGTGATTTTTTTTTAAAATTAACTTTCAAAATGGGTGTGATTTTTTAAAATTAACTTTCAAAATTAGAGGCTTTTAAATAACATCGGGAAATTTTCCAAAATTGTCTAATAAGCGTAGAAAGTAAAGAACATTAGTTTGGCCTATTTTGATTTGGTTCAGTTGAAAAATTATTCATTATCATCAAAAATGACTCGTAAGTATCAAAATTCAAAACTATAGTTAATAGGGCCTTATTTACGGGAGGCTTCAAATAAAGTACCACATTAGTTTGACCTATTTTGATCCAATTAAAAAATTATTCATCATCATAAAAAATGACCCTAAGTATCAAATTTCACACCTCTAGCCCATCGGGAAATCGTTTGAAATTACATTAATTCGCGAAGGGTTTCAAATAAAGTACCACATTAGTTTGGTCTATTTTGATCAAATCCACCATATAGTGGCGTCATCAAAAATGAACCTTAAGTATTACATTTCACACCTCTAGCCCATCAGGAAGTCTTTGGAAATTACATTAATTCGCGATGGGTTTCAAATAAAGTACCACATTAGTTTAGTCTATTTTGATCAAATCCACCATATAGTGGCGTCATCAAAAATGAACCTTAAGTATTACATTTCACACCTCTAGCCCATCGGGAAGTCTTTGGAAATTACATTAATTCGCGAAGGGTTTCAAATAAAGTACCACATTAGTTTGGTCTATTTTGATCAAAACCACCATATAGTGGCGTCATCAAAAATGAACCTTAAGTATTACATTTCACACCTCTAGCCCATCGGGAAGTCTTTTGAAATTACATTAATTCGCGAAGGGTTTCAAATAAAGTACCACATTAGTTTGGTCTATTTTGATCAAAACCACCATATAGTGGCGTCATCAAAAATGAACCTTAAGTATTACATTTCACACCTCTAGCCCATCGGGAAGTCTTTGGAAATTACATTAATTCGCGAAGGGTTTCAAATAAAGTACCACATTAGTTTGGTCTATTTTGATCAAATCCACCATATAGTGGCGTCATCAAAAATGAACCTTAAGTATTACATTTCACACCTCTAGCCCATCGGGAAGTCGTTTGAAATTACATTAATTCGCGAAGGGTTTCAAATAAAGTACCACATTAATTTGGTCAATTTTGGTAAAACCCTACTCACAATTTGCGTCATCGAAAATGACCCTTAAATATCAAATTTCACACCTCTAGCTCATCGGGAAGTGACTTAAACAAAGACTCCAAGTTGGTGACCTTGAAAGAGTAAGTTAAATAAAAGCATTTAAAAAAGGTTTTTTTTTTAATTTCCTTGGCTGTTATGTCTCATATATTCATTTTTTTATTTAATTATGGTAGGTATCTAATTCAAATATTTTCACGTTTTTGAGATATTTTGTTAACACACACACACACACACACACACACGATTTTTGCGACACTTAGAAAAATTATTTTAATGTAGTCTTAATCCCTTTGTTGACAACGATAGGAGGAGATAATAAAATTTAATGAAATTTTTATGCAAGGCATTATTTTTTTTCCCTTAATTAATTTGATTCTTAATAAGAAAGCAGAGTTGTATAATAAAATTATTTTTGATGGTTTTTCTCTCAATTTAAAAGTTTAAATTCGAATGACTTGCCTTGTAACAATAAACTGATTCTGAAATGAAAGAGCAATAAAACCAAACTCAACATTATTACCCTTTAGGTAAAATGGAAATTGTGAAAGCGAGAGAGAGAGAAGTTTGACGAGTGTCTGTCCACCATCAAACGAGTTCACTAGTTTTGTATTATTATACTAAGTATCAGTAACCAGCAAATAGAAACGAAGGGACAACCTATAAAATATTGTAAAGTATCTCTCTCTCATTTCTAAAATAATTATTTAATTTGATCTTTTTACTTTCTCTTACCTATATATGTAATATATAGAGAGAAAGTATTGCGATCATTTCAAAAATTTGATATGGAGATTTTGATGGATATATGGACCCTGTTACGCATTAGTGTGTCAAGCGCCATCTACCGAGTTCTGAGAAAATTAACATTAAAGTTTTTTGTTTTCATTGGATTATATATAATTTTTTTGTCAATTGTGCAAGTAACATTAAATATAAATTCTTTTAGGACATATTTCATAAAAGATAGTATTAATTATAGCATTTCCGTGCTTAACTCAATTTTTAATTTTTTTGGCGCTTGACAGATTAATGCATAACAGGGTCCATATATAGGTCTATCTATGTTTTGAGGTCCACTGAGTTCAAAAAAGTGGTTTTAGCAAATTAGTATTGAAATTTTATATTTAAGTCCCTAACATTCAAAATAAACTTTTGAACAAAATCGGCTAAAAAGTTACTGAAGTACTTCAGTATTTTTCGAATTTCTCAAAATCGGTTCTAACGATTTTGATTAAAATTCATAAATCAATGATTTTATACATGCTCTTTAAATAGTAGCCTATATCAGTAAAATTTTTCGTGAAAATTGTTTGATTTTTTTTTTCGATTTTCTCAAAATTGGGTGTAACGATTTTGATTAACGGAATGTTTGGGCTCGCCAATAAATAACACTCACAGCTTTGTTAGATATAAATATATCTCGACAAAAAAATATGTGGTGACAAGCACAGTACTCAACTTTCTGTTGCCGAATTGTAAGAGTAAGTTGTGTGCCAGTCACACCAGATTTTTCATCTCATCAATAAAATTCAAAAATGAAGAGAAAAAAGTTTTAAGGAGGGTAACAAAAAATATGAGAAATGTATTTAATTCATTATATAAAGTAAAATTCAAAAAATTGTTAACAAGATTTTTTTTTTTTTGTACAAAGACAAATCATTAATGGTGAAAAAATATAATGAAGATTCATTTAAAATTTTTTCCAAGGAAAGAAAAGTTACATCACCTTAATTAGAGTTCATTCAAATGATAATTAGAGAAAAAAAAATTTTTATTTTAGACATTTGAAAAAAAAAAAAAAACTTTTGGGCTTTTTTTAAATATAATGATCTGTTATTTCTAACTTCTTTTGTTTTCTCAAATCTTTTCAAGTTTTTTTTTTTTTTTCCTTTGAAAAACTTTAGGGAATTTATTTTGTTTCTTTCAACATCAGGAAGTTAAAACATGAAATTATTATTAAAAAAAAATCTGGTGTGACTGGTCGCACCAGATTTTTTTGTGTCGACATTTATTTAGTTTCCCATAGCTCCTAAGTTCCAAAATTGACCACGCGATTTATAGATGGTACTGAACTATGAATACTTCCTCATCAATAAATGGTACTTCAAACAATTTTCACGAAAAATTTCACTGATATAGCCTACTTTTTAAAGAGCATCACAAAAATAGTTAATATATGTATTTTAATCAATATTGTTGGAGATAATTTTGAGAAAATCGAAAAAAATTGAAGAAATCTGGTGTGACTGGCGCACAGCACACAACTTTCTCTTACCTTCTATAATCGAAAGTTGTGTTCTGTGCTTGTCCAGATGTAAAATTTATAAGTGTGGGAAAATATTTATATTTTGTTACCATGGAAACTTTCCTATCTTTCATATGAAATACAAGAGTAAAGTGGTCTTCAGAAAATTTCAATGGCAAAATGAGAATATACATTATAAAGAGCATCTAAAAAATAATTGATTTTTCAATTTAAAAAAAAATCGTTGGAGCCAATTTTGAGAAAATCAAAAAAACTGAAAAAGTGCATCAGTAAAGTGCCAGTACTCTTTGGCCGATTTTGATTAAAAGCTTATTTTCACACCCTAAGAGGGTGCCTAACTTAAATATAAAATTTCAACTCTCTCAATTCCTTCATGCTTTAAATTGAACCCAGACAGACACACACACACTCAGACAGACCATGTCGCGAAAACCACTTTTTTGGATTCAGGGGACCTCAAAACGTGAAGATCCATCAAAATCTCGACATTGAATTTTTGACATGAATCCAATACTTTCTCTCTATATAAATGTATATTAACATATACATATAGGTAAGAGAAAGTAAAAGTACACCGGTAAAATATTAGTACTTTTTAGCCGATTTTGTTCAAAGCTTATTTTCGCCCCTTGAGGGGTGCCTAACTTAAATATAAAATTTCAACCTTGTAGCTCTTTTAGTTCCTGAGATGTTTTGTTCACAGACACACAGACAGACCATGTTGCAAAAACCCCTTTTTTGGATTCAGGGGACCTCAAAACGTGAAGATCCATCAAAATCTCGACATCGAATTTTTGACATGAAACCAATACTTTCTCTCTATATATTTAACATATAGGGTAAGAGAAAGTAAAAACAATGAAATAATTACATGAGAAAACCCATATGGCCGCTTTTTATACAAAGACTTCCAAAGTTGAACACCTCCATGCCATTTCTCATATGATTATTTCATATAATTATAATTATTAATAATACTTAATTATAATTAATTAATTAATTATTAATTATAGTAGAAACGGAACTCCCTTAGGGATACGTAGCATACATAAATTTGTGAAGCTCGAATTTTTTTTTTAATATACCGGATATATTAGTGAAATGGGAATGAGCAGAGCATGTTTACCTCACAATCACAAATTGTATTTATGCTCTCTGAAATGATCAATTCAATCAAAGGATCAAATTCAATTATAATTGATGCCTGTAAGTGCCAAATTAATTAATCTACATTAATTATTAGGTTGACTTTGTGCCTAGAATAGGGTTGAGTCAGAAAAAAAATATTGCAGCTACGTATATGTATTTTATTCGATTTACCGTACCACACTGATGGTTTCGATCTCCCTATCCCTGGCTTATCTGAGATTATCTGATGCCATAAATAAAATACTACCGTACTCTTTAAGTTTTGAATTTTTTTTTGACCCTGCATCATTTAAAATTTTTAAACAAAATCAATTTTATTGTCTAAATGGCTTCTGATGCCAAAAGAGACCTCAAATAAAAAAAAAATAAAAAAATAATCCAATTTTAGAATTTTTACTATCTCACCCTATATAAAGAGAAAGTATTGGATTCATGTCAAAAGTCTATGTGGCTTAAGATGCCGAAAAGATTCTTGGGGTGACACAATAACCTCTCCGGGAGCCACCCAGGCTACGGCACTGATGCCTACATATTTAAATTTTCGTCTAATCATATTAATTACCTGACTCCATTTTATTTTGATTGGTTATGTCAAGCTTGTTAAAAAAAAATTTAAAAAATAATATCATCAATCAAATTGAAATTATCTCGTTATTATCTTGTTTAAAAGCAACCAATAGCTAATAGGCTAGGAGCGAAGGATATTCTCGTTTATGTCCATCATTTAGAGAGAATGTTCGCTGTCTCATTTCAAATTCTAATTCTCATTTCAAATAATTAGCCATGTAAGTTGTTTGGCTAGCTGGTTGGCATTCAGGAATTAACAGTCGGTCAGTTGGCATTCTTAGGGCCAGTGGTTGTTGTTTGCCAACAAAATGACATCCAGTTAATGGTAGCACACTTGAAATTGAGTCGGGTTTAAAATATTCTCGTTCATTGCTACGCATATTTCATCAGATAACGTGGCCCCCTTTATACAGCCTTTTTTTTATGAAGTTATATTATCAAAGCCAGAGGATCTGGCTGATTTTAATGCAACTGAAAAACACAACCCAAGAGAGTCTCTTAAATTAGCTTTATTACTTCTCTCTCAAACATTATGAAAAAGCATCAGTTAAAAGGACATTATGCATTCAAATAAGGCGTAAATTTTTAATTTACTCTCAAATCACTTTTTAGTGACAAAATGATATATTTAATAAGATTTTTTTTTGAGAGAGAGAATTGATTGCAATTTCAAGTGTCAGTCCTGCATGTACAGATATACTTTTTATATACACTGAATTGATAAGCCTAATATTAATTGGATGGATATAAGGGCGGATCCAGAGGTGTTTTTCGGGGGGGGGGGGGTAATCTGTTGTGACTCGTCGCACAGCACATTATTTTTTCTTAATTTCGGTAATTTAAAGGCGCATTCTGTACTTGTTTGCCAGAATATAAATACAAATCAAATTTTTAAGTATTAATTTTTAAAATTTTACATTAAAAATAAATTAAGTATTAAGTAAAAAAAGTATTTTTTTCAAATCTCGGGGGGGGGGGGGTAATTACCCCCTTTACCCCCCCCCCCCCCGTATCCGCTCTTGGATGAATAATTCTGGGCAGGAGCAGCCAATAAAAATGATAATATTAACTATCCACATTCAATATATGGTTAGAACTTAATTTAAATTTACTTATTTCATCAAACTCGTTAGAAAAACAAATTATTTGGAAATAAAAACGTATTACAAATAAACAATATTTATAAAAAAAAAAAAAAAAAAAAACTTTTGTTAGGATTTTACATGTTTAGAATTAAATTCAATATTTTTTTTCAAACGTTTTGGAATATTTTACAAGTCAAGGTAAAAACAATTTTTTTTTTTCTTTTATTTATTTATTTTTTTTAACTTTATATGTGAGAACAAAAATGTTCATGCGAATTGAATCATGTATTGGATTTTCTGCTTGTTTTCAATATTATATAGACGCTATATATTATAGTTTTTTGTAAAAAAAAATTAAAAATTAAATAATGAATAGTAAAATAACAAGCCCTGAAGATTTTTCAAAAAAAAAAAAAAAAAATTTTAATTTCTTTTTTCTGAATACATTTATTGAATATGATATGCCATTCACTAAGAGGGGGAGTGGGAGTCTGAATTTTTATCTTTTGATCGGAATTTAAATGGCCTCCGATGCGAGATCATCTGGTCAAATTAATATCTCCTATCAAAATTTTTAACTTTAAGAATATTAAATAGCTTTAAAAAGGTAATTGGAAATAAACAGGGATTAGGTCAATTGGTCTTCGTTGCCGAAAAAGATCTTAAAAATTAAAAAGAAAATTTTTTTTTTTTAAATAATAAAATAAAAGATAGTCTACTTCAAAATTCAATATAATCCAAAGAATTCATTCACAGTTGGCAAGTGTTGAAACATTCTTAAATTTAATTAAATTATTATCTAATTATTGATAAATAAATAACTTAACTAGGTTAAGTTTCAAAAGGTTTTTATTTTTAGGTTATGCGCTTTTCGACGTCAGAGCTATGGCAAACAGTTTGTGCCATAGCTCTGAAGATGACGTATTAACGTCGAAATGCGCATAAGCTAAAAATAAAAACCTTTTAAAACTTAACCTAGTGTTATTTATTTATCTATAATTAGATGAGAATTTAATTAAATTTAAAGATTTATGCCCGACTTTTTCCTGAAGAAATAAGTGCTGGTATTCTTAAACTTATTAGAGTTTTTTTAATAGTATTAAAAGTAAATAGTGAGAAAAGATCTTAAAAAAAAAACCTTAGTTAAACTACTGATATAGACCAAAAAATGATAGATAGTGTAAGAAACACGTACCAAATTAACAATTCCACTATAAGAGAAAACATTTTAAGAATTTATTGTTTTTTTTTTTCTTAATAAATCATTATTTCTCTCCTCCATTTTTTATTTATAAGGGCGAGGAGTTATCTAGCTTGTTAGGACCGTAACTGTTGGTTGGGTTGGTAATTGGAACCTGCATGAGATGCCGCTTGTAGTTTTCGGGGTGAATTGCTACGCAATATGTCACCTTGTTTGTCAGACGCAGTCTACTCTCTACACTCTACTACACACACTATCGTATTAATTCCTAGTTGCCTTTGTACCACAAATCTCTCGCTCCTGCCCTCTAAACACATACATACAGGATGTCCTACAAACACAACATACAAAGACATCCCCCCCCGCTTAATTGTCTCCGGGAACCCCCGAAACCAAACAAAACGCCATTTTTTTTATTATCTATCTCTTCTTTTTCTTTTATATGTATCCAGAGGGGGAATTTCAAATAGAAGAGATTATTATTATACGGGTTATATCACATAAAAGTCTTTATGATTAAATTTTTTTTTTTACTAACGAAAGAAACCCTCTCTCTTATCTATTTTGTTTTTATATCTTTTTCTTTTAATAAATGAGTTGAAAGTTTTAAAATAACAAATTTTTTTAAATTAAATTTTATTATTTATGTGTCTCTGATAAGAAATGTAAATGGAGAAGAAAATGAAAATTATAAAATATGGCTACGAAGTATATATCCTGTCGCTGGATTAAATTATTTCCAATTAGGAATTTTTTTATTATTACTAGATTTTTCTAGGTGATAACCTCAAAGAGGGTACATAAGTACAACTCCCACCACTCCAACCCTATAATTTCAAAATGTAGGTATATAAAAATACAGTAGCCTTTCTGCAATCGATGGTCGTAGTGAAGATTAATTTTTATATGAACATTCGGGCAGAAAAAAATATAATTTGCATAGTAAATTCAGTATTTCAATCCGTGCTGTGATGGGAACTTCTCCAGTACAAGCAACGAATGTTTGGCATCTATTATAACTCAGACACCTTGGAATATTGCAGTAATATTGCCAATATTGCACGATATTGACAATATTGCAGCAACATTGCCCAATATTCCTGCAAGCTACAAAGAGGCGGACATAGCAATGTTGCTGCAATATTCCCTGTAAAGTTAGCTTGGGATATTGCTGCTGCAATATTTTGCAAGAATTGCAATATTCCTACAATATTGGCAAGATTTGCAATATTCCAAGCTGTCTGGGAAGATATTGGATAGAAATGTGTGACCATTTGCAAAATACCCGTAGCTGGGTACGAAATATTTATAAATAAACGGATAATACGCAAACTATTAACAATTTTTTCTGGATTAAAAATTAACAATAATTCAGCCGAAAAAATAGCTCGATGACACATAAATTGCTGCTCTAATTTTAATTAAAAAAAAAAATTGTTGGTCATTTGGGTTGCCTATCTTCCAGAAAACAAACTCATGCACAACATAATTATTCGACGATGTTATTGATGAAGGAACCAGGGCAAGGGCTATTAACTTAAATCTGAGATAAGGGGCATTTCATTTGCACAATTGTAAACAAAACAAATGGTAATGACTTTTTTTCTTGTTTTATACAATATAATGTTGTACAGGGTAATAATGTTGTGATTTAAATAAAGAGATAGATCTTCTTTTTCCCTACAAGATGGCGGTCTTATCTCATTTTCGATCATAATGGCGCTTGGTTCCTTTATGCATTACATCTTCCAATTTAGCTTATATTTTAAATTTAAAAAAGCTTAATAAATTAATTTGATTGATTTAAAACGAAAACTTTTTGAAATAGAAATTTGATAACATTAATGGTTAGTATGTGAGAGATTTTTTTTTTTTTTTTTTTAAACATTCACACTTTTTCTCATTCACACTCACATTCACACACACTTCATTCAGTCTTTTAGGCAACTTAGGCCATATAAGACTTTGACGATAACCGTTGTAGAGAATATATATATTGTGGGGGTCAGGCATTTCTGTGAGAGATTGAGTCAATTAATTTTCCAGATCCCTTTCCTCCCTCTCCAAATATTTTTCCGCTCCTTCTCAGCTGATTAATCTCCTTTACCAACATCTACTGATAATACATACGCACGTGCATAGAGCCTCACCTATGTAATCGTATCTAATTAATGCAGGGGTGTGTTCCTTGAATGTAGTGTTTGGTTTACAAATTAAATTTTCTTATTTTTAGAAAGACATTTGATATAGATTAAAAAAATAAATAAATAAATGAAAAGCAACATCGAAAACCAATTAATCAATTGAAAGGAAATTAATTTATACGATTGGAATATCTAATTTCTTTAGTTGACAACATGTATAAAGAGCCAGGTGAGAAGCGGAATGAAATGGCTGAATTCTTTATTCAATCAGACACCTTTGCTGGTGAAAAATAAAATCTTCTCTGACCTCGGTGATGATAATACTAAAGATACGGTTAGGCGCCTGATGAAATTGTTCCGCGTGGCGGTATAATATCACTTTTATCTTATAAGCGGAATTATAGAAAAAAATATTTTAAATATAAATTGTTTCTTATCGAGGTGGAAGCTAAATTTTTTGACCTCAAAGTGCATGATATACCAAATATTCAAGGACATTTTTCTAGGTTACTATTATTTTTACTTTATCTTACCTCTATATATGTTAATATATAGAGTATTGGATTCATGTCAAAAATTGGATGTCGAGATTTTGATGGATATACACGTTTTGAGGTCCCCTGAATCCAAAAAAGTGGTTTTCGAGACATGGTCTGTCTGTGTGTCTGTCTGGCTTCAATTTAAAGCATGAAGGAATTGAGTTAGGAGGATGAAATTTTATATTTAAGTTAGGCACCCCCCTAGGGCGTGAAAATAAGCTTTTAATCAAAATCGACCAAAGAGTACTAGTACTTTATTGATGTAGTTTTTCAGTTTTTTCTCAAAACTTTTTCAGTTTTTTCTCAAAATTCCCTTCAACGATTTTGATTAAAAATCAAAAATCAATTATTTTTTAGATGCTTTTTAAAATGTATATTCTCATTTTGTCATTGAAATCTTCTGAAGACCACTTTACTCTTGTACTTCATAGGAAAGATAGGAGAAATGGTTGCCATAGTAACAATATATAAATATTTTCCCATGTTTATAAATTTTACATCTTGAATTCAAATGTACCATAATGTCGAAAACTAAATATACCATATGTCGACACGAAAAACTGGTCGCACAGCACACAACTTTCTCTTATCTTCGGTAATCGAAAGTTGTGTTCTGTGCTTCCACACCAGATTTTTTTAAATGGAAACCTATACCCAACTGGAACAGGTCATTTAGCTGTAAACGGCTAAAAGTTTAAAAAAAAATCGAATTTTATCAGTTTTGCTTGTTTTGGTTTTGGACACCCCTAATACAATTTTATTAATAGATATCCCTGAATGAAAAAAACATTTACGATATTCTATAGTTCTTCTGTTTTTTATTAACGAAATTAATTAATAGTTATCAAAGTCTGGTAAAAAAAACACTTTGGCTGCCTATTTCTTAGGCGCTTTGCTCTCAAAACTAGAGTTTTTCCTTTGATGACGATTTTGTTCATAATTACGTTAATAATTTTTGGAAACCCAAATAACTGTAGAATATTGTAAATTATGTTTTTTTTTTTCATTCAGGAATGTCTAAAATTGTATTAGGGGTGTCCAAAGCAAAAAAAAAAAAATGCTACTTATCAACAACTTTTATCCAACTACAAATCTACTTTTTTCAGAGTCTAAATAACTTAAGATGCTGAAAATATAATTTTTCTTTTGAGATATAATAGTTTTAAAATTTTGATTGATGTCGTATGGCATTTGATCTCCAATTTTCTAGCGCCTTAGATGTGCAAATAATTTTATATATCTCTTAATAAGGTGACAAGTTAATTATCAATGAAATTAATATATGTGTAAATAATTGATCGAACACCTGTGTAATGCTTGACGATTTGGACCGAGAGTTGAACCCCATTCCATAAATCCAGGAATGATTCATGATGAAATATGGAGTTCGGAGTAGAATTTCAAATAGGGTAGCTAAGGTAGGTAGGACAAGTACTCTCTCACTAATGCCCTATTAAATCCCATTGGTTAGTCTATTCAAAGTTGAATAAATATCTACACATACACACTTAATGATCCTATTCAAAGAGTGTTAAATTTAATTCTAGGATTAACTTATTTACGACTCATTCCATTTGGGTGGAAATTTCAATTTTGCCAAAAAAATGTATACTTTTATAATATAACCGTAATATAAATTAATTAACTTATTTTATCATGCGAGAAGAGAAAGAGCTCTAGTTTGTTATTTGGTGTGACAATTAATTACCAAAATGATTTTTATTTGACACTTGCTTGAAAATAAAAATTCTAAATCTGAATCTCAGTTATGCATTCTTCGAAAGGAATAGCCTAAGGGAGTGTCTCCACAAGCTAGGACATCCATCATAACATAGAAGGTACCGGGTGGAACCAGAAATAAGGATTAGTTCACTAGCTAGAAAGGAGGAGGAGGAGTTAGAGATAAGAAATAATGTAACTTCACGGGGTGCCGGTAGATGGCTACAAAGTTGGGTTTGAGGTGTGTGTCTTCGTGCACGGAAGCACCTCGGGTAAAAAAAAAGAGCGATCCCGGTAGGAATTTCAAGAAATAATATGTAAGCCTATGTCGTAAAAGGCATTTTTTCCTAGTTTGAAAAGACTTTAAGGGGGTTCAGGAGGTAGAAGTTACGAATGTTTTTCCCGAGAAGAGGGCGTTGTGTGTCATCAAAAGTAAGCAAAAAAAAAAAAAAAAAAACACCTATTACGAAAATTTGGGAAGAGGTGTCAGAATGGTAGCTAATAATTTTTTTTGGATTTTTTATTTTTTTTTTTTTTTTTTTTATATTATTTTTTATTATTTATAAATTAAAGAATAAATAAATAAAATAGAAAAAAAAGTAATTGCAATTTATGTGTGTTGTAAATTGTTTATGAAGAGAGGAGGTGAGGAGGGTAGAAGAGTGTTTTGTAAAAAAAAAAAAAAAAACCCAACCACCCCAAAAGAAGAAAAAGAGGGAGGCGGTCGCCACCTCCGTTTGTTTGTTTTTTTTTTTAAATAAAATTGTTTTTTTTTTTAATTTTTTTTTTTTTTTTTTTTATTGAAAGGCCTAAACCTCGCTATTGAATATTAAGGACGTTTGTTGGGCTTTATTTATCTTAAGACTAATAGTTGTGAAGATCAAGTGAATGGGATGGGTAAAAATGAATGTTGTACTGAATCATAACAATTCCTATAATAACATTAACAGTATTGGTGGTGTTAGAGGGGGGTTCTTTTAAGATGATTATTAATCGAGCCTCAGACAGTTGTCATCCCTTTAAATTTAAAGTGATGAATTTATGCGGTAATTATTTTGGGTGGAACTACAGGAGGGCTAATTTCAATATACATTCATATACCACACTAATTTAAATATAAAATTTCAACCTGCTCAATTCCTTCATGCTTTAAATTGAACACAGACAGACAGACACACATACACACAGACAGACCATGTCGCGAAGGCCATTTTTTTAGATTTAGGGGACCTCAAAACGTGTATATCCATCAAAATCTCGACATGGAATTTTTGACATGAATCCAATACTTTCTCAGTATATATTTATTAACATATATAGACCTATATATATGTAAGAGAAAGAAAAAATCTGGATTGATTAATCGCACGATACACAACTTTCTCTTATCTTAAGTAATTGAAATTTGTGTACTGTGCTTGTCACATGAGATTTTTTGTGTCGATATATTAATATATTTAATTTCCGGCACTTAGAAGCTAAGACAAAGTTGTATGCTATGCGACCAGTCACACCAGATTTTTTTATTTGCAGTGACAAAAAAAGCTTGTAGAGAAATATTTTTTATTTCGTAAAAACTAAGACTAAGAATAAGGACTAAGGACTAAGGAACTAAGGACTAAGAATAGTCCTACTGTATATTTTTTTGAAAAAGATCTCTTTGTGGTTAAAAAAATCCCAAACATGGGTGAATTTTTGAAGAATGAAGCCATTTGCAGGCACTTAGCTTGCCCTCGCTTTATCTAATTTGAAATTCATAGAGGACTCCTTCTTAGTTGTATTAGGCATATTATAAATTAATCGATCGATCGTCTCTAAATGATTTTTTAATGGATCGAGTTCTCCTTACTGAATTAATGAATTCTTAATTAGATTAGAACAAAGTTTAATATTTAATCCATACTCATTAAAATAGAAGATGAGAAGAGAGAATGAATGAGTGGCCCCGATAAATAGGATGTAAAATGATTTTTGAGTTTAACGTTTTTACTTTTCTTACTATATATCTTGTACACCGTGGAAGGGATTTTGTTAAAAAATACACGGAGGGAAGATCCAGCTAAAGGGAGAGAAAGAATAAAGCCTTTGCCACACAGAATACGTTATACAGCGACGTTGGGCGTTCCTGTACCATTACGATTGTATGGGGCAACTTTGTATCATCCACGGCGTTGCATTAGTTTTAGGAACACGTCGATAGCCATTCGGGGTGTGAAAATTACAAAAGTAACGCACGTTACGGTGAAAATAAAAATAGTTTTTATATTAATAATGGATCGCCCGCACAGATAACGCTGTGTGTATGGAATAGCCACATTGCCGAACGCCAAGGAGAACGCGCTCTGTGTGGAAAAGGCTTAAAGGGGAAGCCCCTCCCTCCTTTATGGCTGTGTCTGTACCTTTATAACAATTTCAACAACCTCCTAGATTTATAATTTTTACTTTCTCTTACCTCTCTCTATATATGTTAATATATAGAGACAGGAAGTATTGAATTCATGTCAAAAATTCGATGTCGAGACTTTGATGGATATACACGTTTTGAGGTCCCCCCAAAAAAGTGGTTTTCGTGACATGGTCTGTCTGTCTATTTGGGTTCAATTTTAAGCATGTAGGAATTGGGCTAGGAGGTTGAAATTTTATATTTAAGTTAGTGAACTTCTAGAGCGTGAAAATAAGCGTATAAACAAAATCGGCCAAAGAGTACTAGTACTTTTTCAGTTTTTTCGATTTTCTCAAAATTCGCTACAATGATTTTGTTTAAAATTCAAAAATCAATTATTTTTTAGATGCTCTTTTAAATGTATATTCTCATTTTGCCATTGAAATCTTCTGAAGATCACTTTACTCTTGTTCTTCATAGGAAAGATAGGAGAAATGGTTGCCTTGGTAACAGAATATAAATATTTTCCCATTCTTATAAATTTTACTTCTTGAAATTCGAATGTACCGTAATGTCGGAAACTGTCGACACGAAAAATCTGGTGTGACAAGCACAGAACACAACTTTCGATTACCGATGGTAAGAAAAAAGTTGTGTGCTGTCACACCAGATTTTTTACTTTCTCGATTAATTAATTAATTAATACATCGTTTAAAATTGTCTTATGACTAAAAAAAAATATTCAAAAGACTTGCACATATGTGCAAGTCTTTTCAAAACCCCTATAAAAATAAATATTTTCAAATTTCTATACAGATTATATATTTAATGATTGATTGAATCTTTTCATATTTCCAATTAAGAGATGAAATATACTCTATTAAAATCTCTTGATTAAATATTTTTCAACACGTCACGACATGTCACGTCAAAAAGGCATTTATACTTTTTTTTTTTTAATACCACGAACCCTTACTGTATATATATTTACCCATGTACCGTATATAGGCACATATACTCCGTTTGTAAGTGGATGAATAATGCATTCACTTTTGTAATAAAATTAACGAGTCTCAGAGGCTCGTGTTTTAATGACGCCTATAGTTTGAGGTTTATTAAAAGGTTGCCTTTAAATGAATTAAGGATATAACACCATCAGAGTCGGGGAAATTTTGTATCAACTTTCTCTCTTAATCTGATAAAGAGGAAACGATATCTGTTTCATATCTATTGGAATATCCGATTTATTTAATTGGACATCCTGTGAAGATTTATATACTTTTTCTTTGATCGTATTTTAGACAATACTAGATTTCTTATAAGAAGCAAATAAATACTTTATTAATGTTTTTTTTTTCTCTTAGAACCGAATTCTCTCTTTTTCTACGGATTATATTTTAAAAAACTTTCATTCTTACTGTACAAAGAAAAAAAAAATACAATGCAATTTTTATTTATTATAAGCTTTTGTGGTTGGAATTTTGTTGTAGCAATATTTATAAAACTGATCACGTTCGATTTCTGATTAAAGAAAAGTCGACAACTAGTGCTTAAATTTAATTTCTTTACTTGAAGACCAAAGAAAGGCAAAAAAAAAAAAAAAAATGGACGTAAGAGGGATGTTGAAAATTCTTCTCAAACGTGTTTAGTTGTATAGAGCGAGACAACACGTGTATTGCAGTCAAGATCAATCGGATTATTTTGTTTTCCGAAGGAGAAAAAAGTATGTAAAGAAAATTAATAAACATTTTCATTCATATCCTAGGGTATGTGGTTTATTTATGTAAAAGAGTTGACATTATGCTTACAAAATTGGTGTTAAAATAAAATTCTTTGACTTATCGTAGGTTCTGGTAATGAGTGCGATCGGTACTCGAAATGTCGACAAAATATAAAAATTAATTTCTTTTTTTTGGAATTGATTGTTTGGAATCTGCACTTCTACAGGGGGGGGGGGGCAAACTCGGTTTGTTTAGGCCTATATTTTTTCCATTCCAAGTGAGTGACGTCATGGAGCTCCTCCTTTTGTAAAATATCTTTCAGAACAAACCATTTATAAATATTTATATACGTGTTAATACCAATGTCTAAATTAATTTAGTCAGAAACTATACAATTTGCAAATTAAACAACATGAATGTGAACTAGGTTATGTGCAGTCAACATCGCTGACACAAAGGAGGAGCTTCATGACGTGGACCAATCAAAAATTGTGACCGGAAAATTGTTTATTTACTAGTTTCTGGCCAACCTGTGTATTTTAAAGACCTTGCACTTCTATAGCATATGATAGAAAAATTAGAAAATTTGAGGTTATAGTTGATTTTAAGTTGATTTCCAGGCTGACTTTATTTTAAAATAAAGTTGAAGGATTAAAAATTTCTTCTTGTGTATTAAATGAATGAACTTGAAATTGTTTCTTGAAATTAATTGTTAGTGAATCCAAATTTTGCCAACTGGACAGCTTTTACGAATTATTTGAGAAATTTATCTAAATTTAAATTTTGCCAAGGCTCAGTAAACTTTTTTTTTGATTACCTGCTTAAAATAAAATTCCCCCTCCTTACTCTGATACGATAAATATTTTTTTTTTCTAAGAGGCTACTAAGAGATGAGGGCTATGGGTTCGATTTCTCCCCAAAAGAACGAAGCGAAGGGCTTATCAGTGTCTTCGCAGGTTTCGCCAATGAACCGTTGGACGCAATGCATTGATGGATGCCCTTAAAGCAAAAACGCATCGTCCTGGAAAATTAGTTCCACCTCCATGGATTCTTCTTCTTTCTCGCAAATATACTAAACAAGATCCCCTCTTAGTCTCTCAGTGTTTGGACTTCTTTTTGTTAAAATAAAAAAAAAAGATAAGGCCTTTTTTAAACCCTTTTCGTAGGATAAGAAAGAAATTATTAATCAATTCGTGTGGTGATAATTCTTCGCTCAACGAGCAAAGGGTTTTCTTCAAAGGACTTACTTTGTTATAGGAAAAAAATGTTTCCAAAAAAAAGTCTCATAAAAAATCACTCATATTTATTTATAATTTAACTAAAATATAATATAAATACATAGATTTAACTGAGCACATTAGTTTTCCGATAAGGACCCATTAGTGTTTTATATAAGCAAATTTTTAATTTCTCTTGTTTTGATTTATTTTGAAATTTTATAGAACAAAAAAAAGAAAGTATAATCATTCTAAAATTTATTTAAATTCAAACATAGAAAGGAAAGGCGGCCAGGATCAAACCTTCTTGAATGGATTTGTTTCGTAAAGGAGATAGGAATGTTCTGAAAATTGAATCTGTCTGATTGAATGGGATTGGGCGAATATTCTTTCAATTGAATTAAGTCCCTCTTCCCCATCTCTCTCTCCCTCTCTCTCTCTCTCTCTCTCTCTCTCTCTCTCTCTCTCTCTCTCTTTCTTCACAACCACTTGCTCATCTTTTACCTAGAGCATAAAAAAGAGATGTTCGCTTTCTGCACGCAAAAATTGAGAAGAGTTGAAAATTAATTAAAGAAATCAATTAATCATTCAATTAGAATGCATTAAAGAAAAGTTCATGGTTAAAAAAAAAGTTTTTAAAATTTCTAATAAAAAAAAAATTTATTCGTTAAAAATCAATCATCATATAGTCACGAAATATTTATTAAAAATTGCTGTGAATCCCAATACCGGCTGATGCCATATCTTAAGTGTATTGTCAAGCCTGGGGACCTGGCAACGGAGTAGAGCCACAGTCACCACAATCGTTGCAGCTAAGTGATGTCAAGCGCTACGGAACCTCGGATGGGTGGCCCCGCCATCGGTACTAGTATTTTAAAAAATATGCATAAACCCTAAATGGACTCAGCAGCCGAGAGGCAATTAATTAAAAAATCTGTGTGACTGGCGCACAGCACACAACTTTCTCTTACCTTCGGTAATCGAAAGTTGTGCACTGTGCTTGTCACACCAGATTTTTGTGTCGACATGTATTTAGTTCCCGGCAGTAGGGAATATTTGAATTCAGATGTAAAATTTATAAGTATGGGAAAATATTTATATTTTGTAACCATGGCAACCATTTCTCCTATCTTTCCTATGAAGCACAAGAGTAAAGTGTGCTTCAAACAATTTTGTGGGCAAAACGAGAATATACATTTGAAAGAGCATCTAAAAAATAATTGATTTTTGAATTTTAATCAAAATCGTTAGAGCGAATTTTGAGAAAATCGAAAAAAACTGAAAAAGTACATCAGTAAAGTACTAGTACTCTTTGGCCGATTTTGATTAAACGCTTATTTTTCCGGTCCCGGGGGGTGTTTAACTTAAATATAAAATTTCAGCCTCATAGCTCAATTCCTTCATGCTTAAAATTTGACACACACCCACCCCACCCACCCACCCACCCACACACAGACAGACCATGTCGCGAAAACCACTTTTTGGATTCAGGGGACCTCAAAACGTGAAGATCCATCAAAATCTCGACATCGAATTTTTGACATGAATCCAATACTTTCTCTCTATATATATATATTACATATATACATAGGTAAGAGAAAGTAAAAAATAAGTATATTTTTAAAAATATTATTAGGGGGACATACAGAGAGTAAATTCGACTCAACTATTTTTAAGAGATTCCTTATTTACCTACTTACGGTAAATATCTTAATCAAATGAAGAAAAATAATTTACTATTGATATTTTAATTAGGATTCGTTATCGCGTTAAGGAGAAATTTTAGAAAGGTAAAGAAAAAGGGAGGAGGCTCATGTCTAATCGGATAAGATGCGGATTACGAATTTAGGGTTGTTATAAGACTCGGGTTTAAATCACACTTGTAAGAAAGTACAAATTTTCAAACATTTCCAATAACTGCTTCTCTCTTTAATTGAAGTTATCTCCGTTTTGAAATAGAAAAATTAAAAAAAAAAAAATCATTAATCTCTTGCCTAGATGAGATATTTATGAAAATATTAAATTTTATAAAAAAAATTACTCCCCTTTAATCATCTCTACAGATAGACTATAAAACACCATGCTTAAAAAATTCGACTTGGGTCGGAAATTATTCTCATTTGACTTTTTTTTTGTGTAGAGAGACCAAAAGAAAATGAATGGATTAATAAATTAAATTAATCCGGAGAGAAGTTGCATGTCGATGTTACAAGTTGGAAAAGAGTAAGTACGGAAGCAGCAAAAAAAAATAAAGCCTTTGGATGCCAATGCCGAAAGGAGACGTTTCGAACAAAATATATTCGTCGATCTTCAGTTCTTGTAGACTTATACCCTAGTAATCTAATTAAGCACAAAGTTGTCATTGGTGTTGTGCAAGGGCGGATACAAGGGGGGGTAAAGGGGGTAATTACCCCCTCCGAGATTTGAAAAAAAATACTTTTTTTTTGAAAAAAAATTTATTTTTAATGTAAAATGTTAAAAATTAATACTTAAAAATTTGATTTGTATTAATATTCTGGCAAACAAGTACAGAATGCGCCTTTAAATTACCGAAATTAAGAAAAAATAGTATGTTGTGCGACGAGTCACACCAGATTACCCCCCCCCCCCCCGAGAAACACCTCTGGATCCGCCCTTGGTGTTGTGGCACAAAAGTACGTGCGCATAAATGTTTTATAAAAGGGCGAGTGTTTAAGCCAACGTGAGAGTCTATAAATTCATTTAAAATTGTTTTACTTTTTATTACCTATATATGTATAGATATAGAGAGAAAATATTGGATTCAAGTCAAAAATTAGATGTCGAGATTATTATTATGATGGATATACATACACACGTTTCCTGAGTCCAAAAAAGTGGTTTTCGCAACATGGTCTGTCTGTCTGTGTTCAATTTAAATCACGAAGGAATTGAGGTAGGAGGTTGAAATTTTATATTTAAGTTAGGCACCATCATGAGGCGTAAAAATATGCTTTTAATCAAAATCGGCCATAAAGTGCTAATTCTTTACTGATGTAGTTTTTTAGTTTTTTTTTTCTGATTTTCTCAAAAATATCTCCAACCATTTTGATTAAAATTCATAAATCAATTATTTTTTAGATGCTCTTTAAAATGTATATTCTCATTTTGGCCTTGAAATCTTAATAGAACATCTTCTTAATAGAACACTTTAATCTTTTTCCCATTTACACTCACATTCACACACACATACACAGTCTTTTAGGCCGTATAAGACTTTATACGATAACCCTTTTTATGAATATCTATATATAATAATTGCGGAGTGTCCGTCTGTCTGTCTGTCCGTCCGTCCGTCCGTCTGTCTGTCCGTCTGTCACGCTCTGTTTGACCAACTTCCCGTTGGAATTTTGAAACAAAATTTTGCAGTCTTATAGAGGACGTTATGGAGAGTCCCGAAAAATACTCGGGTCCCGAAATCCCTATAACTTTTCGAGTTATTAATTCTTAAAGTTACGATTTCTCCCATAGGAAATGTATAGAGAAATATTTAAGTATTCTTTGCAGATGTGTATTCTATGAAGGTAAACAAATCCTCAAGCAGGCACTGGACTGGAATACTTAGTTGTTAGTATTAATAATAATTTTCTTTTCATAATTAAGAAAAGGCGAGGGTCCGCCGCAGGCGGCGAGCCAGCTGGCGGGGGTCCAGGGGCTAGCCCCTGTCTAGAAGCCACACAGTTTCTCATAATTAAGAAAGGCGAGGGTCCGCCGCAGGCGCCGAGCCAGTTGGGGGGGTCCAGGGGGGCGTAGCCCCCTGTCTAGACGCCACCCAGTTTCTCGTCAAGAAAGGCGGTTCCGCCGCAGGCGGGCCCGAGCCAGCTGGCGGGGGGTCCAGGGGGGCGTAGCCCCCTGGCTAGACGCGAAGCCCGCCGAAGGCGGGCGGCGCGGCTAGTATATATATATATATATATATATATATATATATATATATATATTATATGCGAAGATAAGTTTTCTCGGGTTGTGTCGCGTGTGATGTTGAGATTTACTCGACGTTTCGGCTCTCCTTTTGGAGCCATTTTCAAGAGTATGGAATTAGGGGGAATTGTTGGGGTGGTTTGTTTACGGGGTCGCAGTCTTGCTGGTCCCCAGGTCAATTTGGATGCCTCAGAAGCTTGGTTTGGTCTCTGAGAGCAGTAGGAAGGTTGAGTGTGTGTAATTGCGTTTGTGTTCGGTTTAGGTTGACTACGGGGCCTCAGTCTGCCTCCCCAAGTCGATGTGTTATTGGTTTGGTTAGTGGATGTGTTAGGAGATTGGGTGCGTGTGTGTGTGATCGTGTCTGTGTTTAATTTAGGTTGACTTTGGGGCCTCAATCTGCCTACTCCCCCAGTCGATGTATTGCTGGATGTTTCCGAGGCTTGTGTTTGTGTTTGAGATCAAAAGTACTTAAAAATAACTTTTCATTGTTTTGTTGTTAATTTTTACTGTAAAAAAAGTTTTGAAACTATTTTTATAAGAAAATTGAAGAATCTCTAAATTAGAGTTGATTTATTTTTTGAAGGAGGAGTTTGTTATTCTTCCACCTAATGATTTATTATTCGCCGCTAATGATGCTAATATAATGATGATGAGGTTGCTAGTTTATGGTGTAAAAATTAAAGAGAAAGAGGGGGGTTGAGAAGGGGGATGGCTGGGGATAAGGAAGATGATAAACAAAACTTTTTTCTTCTAATCTACTAACACTACAAACAATTCTGAATTTTTTATTAATTATAATCAAACCAGGCTTGCAATGTTAAAAGATATAAAATATAAAAAGAATGATTGTTTCTATGAGCTAACTTATATGTCAGTAGAGAGTGTTTCTGGATCTTAACAGTTATATTATGTATCATTGCCCCTTTTCAAACCAGTCAGGGTTTGAAATGGCGTACTTTTATATTGACCCTTTGAGTTTCCTACCCATTTAAGATACACGATATCTAAATTAGTAGAGCTACGAGGTTGAAATTTTATATTTAAGTTAGGCACCATCATGAGGCGTAAAAATATGCTTTTAAACTAAATCGGCCATAAGAATACTAATTAGTACTTTACTGATGTAGCTTTTCAGTTTTTTTCTCGATTTTCTCAAAATTGGCTCTAACGATTTTGATTAAAATTCATAAATCAATTATTTTTAAGATCCTCTTTAAAATGTATATTCTCATTTCGCCACTAAAATTGTGTGAATCACACTTTACTGTAGTACTTCATAGGAAAGCGGAGAAATGTTTGCCATGGTAACAAAATTTAAATTTTCCCATGTTTAAAAATTTTACGCCCCCGGGTTTGGAGTAGTAGGTAGCGCGCCTACCTCCTATACCAAACGTCGCGGGTTCGGACCCCAGGCAGTCCGATGATTTTATTTAAGCCATTTGAATACCAAATGACTTAAATAGAAATGCCTGAACCTCCAATAGATATATACATTACAACGGTTATCGTCAGAGTCTTAAATGGCCTAAGTTGCCGAGTGGGAGTGTGAATGAGAAAAAACTGTGAATGTTTATATATATATATATATATATATATATATATATTCTAGACGCAAAGCCCCGCCTCTGGTGCTACCAGTCATTTTTACTTTCTCATACCCTATATATGAAATATATGAGAGAGAAAGTATTGCGATCATGTCAAAAATTCGATGTCGAGATTTTGATGGATATACATGTTTTGAGGTCCCCTGAGTCCAAAAAAGTGGGTCCCGCAAATTGGTCTGTGTGTGTGTGTGTATGTATGTGTGTGTGTGTGTGTGTGTGTGTCTGTATGTGTGGACAGATTTTTAGCATGAAGGAGTTGAGCTACCGGGTTGAAATTTTATATTTAACTTAAGTACCTTTGAAGAATCTCAAAATAAGCTTTTGAACAAAATCGGCCAAAAAGTACTAGTACTTTACTGATGTACTTTTCAGTTTTTTCGATTTTCTCAAAATTCCCTCCAAGGATTTTTTTAAAATTCATAAATGAACTATTTTTTAGATGCTCTTTAAAATGTATATTCTCATTTTGCCGTTGAAATCTTCTGAAGACCACTTTACTCTTGTTCTTCATAGGAAAGATAGAACTGGTTGCCATGGTAACGGAATTTAAATCTTTTTCTTTTTATTAGATTAAAAATCAATTATTATTTAAATTCCCATTTATTTTTATTTTATTTGTGTCTTTAATTGCTTAGGAGAAAACATATATCTCTCTCTCTCTCACTTGCAAACATTATCGTCTGTCTCTCCGCCTTCTCTCATAGGCCTAATGTTAATTTCCTATAGGGATTTGTATGTTAATTTCGATTCAAAAGGGGTCCCCCTTTGGAACTTTTAGGCATTTAAAATTTTTTTTCCAATTCTTATGAAATTTTGTATTTATTTACGATTCTATATTGTGTATAAAATGTCCAAATATGAGATTAAAATTTTGAAAAATAACCATAGTTTATTTCAAGCAGTCAACATTTAAAATGCAAGTTTGAAACTAAGGTGCTATCGGAAACTAAATATATCTCGACACAAAAAATCTGGTGTGACCAGCACGGTGCACAACTTTCTCTTACCGAAGGGTAAGAGAAAGTTGTGTGCTGTGGCAGTCACACCAGATTTTTAAATTTGTTTCTTTTAAATAAATTAGAAGATTGATTTTATTCAAGTGTTTTATTTTTATTAAATATAAGTTGGATTAAGAGATTAACTAACAATCTCCTGGTTCGCAGTTATTTGTATACTGATTAAACACCTGATTCGGATTACAACATAAATGCACTGGATTCATTTGAGCTCCTGGACATGCATACCAACAATTGCAGTTAGCGGTATCTGGGAAATATCCATAATCTTCGCAAATTTGATTGCTTGGAGGAATGGATGTGGTAGTAGTAGCAGGGTTTGAAGGTGAAATATTAGGGAGATCGGAGCTTAGTGACGTAATGCAATCGGATGAAGTTTTATCGAAAATCAATCCATCTGCGCATTGAACCAAACGCATTTTGTAGATCTCCTAAAATGAAAAAAATTTTCTAAAGATTTGTTTTCTTGTTTATCTCTATTATATTTACCATTTTATCCTGAAGACAAATCCAATAGAACTGAGGATTCGACTCAACTGGACCTAATGTTGAGAAAGACGTTTCGTTACAGGAAGGAGTCAATCCTTCTCGGCACACTTGACTTTTCAAATCCAAATCGCATTCTCTATTCAAAGGATTGAAAGATTTCCCATCAGGACAAGCCATCAATTTTGGTGAACTCGATTCACAGTCGTAATATTTTGTGCAATCAGTCGGATGCGGAATTGGTCGCTTATTTGTGTCACATTCAATGTCTTCAAATATATCATCAGTGATTTTGGTACAAGTGCCGGGAATTCCTCGTTCCATATCGTTAACACAATGTTTCGTTATTGGATTGCAAAATGTCGGTTCAATACCAATTTGATTGCATTGGGATATTGTCAATTGGTTGCCTGCAATACATTCTATTACAGCATCGCAATTCGGGGAGCAGAAAATGGCTCCATTCTCGTTACATTTATCCGTTGCCTGTATGACTTGGAAAAATGTAAAAATACTTAATAAATATAATAAAAATGTATTCATCTTAGCTTGTTAATAAATATATCAATTGTCTTTTTCTATATTTATAAACTTGAACAAAGTGTTATCTGTTGTTTTTATCTTTTTAAAGTGATCTTGTTTAATTAAATTGACGAAATCGTCTTTTATTTTCTAAGAATAAAGAATTTCTAACATCATTTTACACTTTCATTTTTTTTTTTTAGAATATCTATTTGATGAAATTAATTTAATTAATCAATTAGTCATCGAGGAAGAGAGGGTAGGGAATGAACTTTCAAAGATGTAGATATGAAAGCCGCAAAGAATTTCAAAATAAATAACTTTCAAGGTTTTAGTTAATAAAAAGAAAAAAAAAAACATTTTCGATAATGCAAAACTAATATACTTAGCTTGCTGGAAGTTAGACAACCCAAATGACCAACGTGCTCAACGAATTTAAATAACATCTCAATTTCTTTACGGTACACTAAAATTTCGTCACGGACCATCCACGGTGCATTAGATGCCGATCGCTTGTCTAAGTTTTCACTATTCTGGAATATTTCTTATAGCTACTTATTTTATATTTTCATTGGAGATTTCCAACATTTAAGTTCTAGAGATAGGTTTTAGTCTAGTCTAAAAGAGAGGGGGCCTTAGGATAGCCCCAATGTAAACTGAAGCCTTTTTTTTTAACACACATTTTTTTCCCCATTCACACAGTTTTTTCGGCAACTTAAGCCATATAAGACTTTAAACGATATCCGTTATTAATGAATATATCTATTGGGGGACCAGGCATTCTTATTTAAGCCATATGGTATCAAAATGGCTTAAATAAAATCATCGGAATGCCTGGAGTCCGAACCCGAGACCCTTGGTATACAAGGCTAGCACGAAAACCACTACACTAAGACCGAGGGCAACTGAAGCCCTTAAAATAAAGAAAAAGTGATGTATTGATAATATTTTTTCATTTCAAAATTTTTTATTTTTTTCATTCGTTGAATACGGTAAATAAATATAAGTGTTATCTTTTATTGTAAATTTCAAAATATAATGTATTTACCAAAATTTACACAAATTGATTTTTGTGGATTTTCACAAGATCCATAAGCACAGCATTTTTTTTGGGATTATAGACAAAATTAAATAAACAACAATGTGGACCAGTGGGTTCTGAATATTTCGTTTTACAATGATAAACACAACTACAATTATAGGAAGAAATAAAATTAGATTTTTCACAAACGGGAGGAGGTAAATGGGTAGAATTATTGGCGAAGGAAGGAGGTGAAGTAACAGGAATAATGGTGGAGTTAGAAAGAGTGGTAGGCGGAGTTGGAATTGATATTGGATCTAACGATGGTTGTTGAGTTAAAGATTGTTTGATGTTTTGAACGCAAATGCCGCCATCTTCCTGAAATATTTTCCCGTCGTCGCATTGCAAAAGTTTCATTTTGTAAAGATCTTTCTAAAAAAGAAATATGACAATCATAATTATTTCTCACGATATTTTAAATGAATTATTCATTTAATTATAAAGTTTTTTATTTTGAGGTCTTAAAGTTTTTTTTTTTTAAATATAAATATATGTAGGCTTGTTACATATCGCCTGCTGGGAATCATAGTGGCTAAAGTTCGAAAATTCAATTTTTGAATTAAGCCTACCAAATGTTTTTAAAACGTCTTCTCTTTTGAGTGCCAAAGCGGAGAAAATATTTTTTAATTCTTTGCTATTGATTCTGGCCCATTGATTTGTTGCCCGGCTTTTTAAATGTAGACTATATCTTCTATTTATATAATTCGCTAAATTCCGTCTGTCACGCTCTATTTGGGCAACTTCACGTTGGAATTTCGAAACCAAATTTTTTATGCTTAATAGGACCTTCAAGGGATTACAGAAAAATTATTTTCATCCCGAAATTCCCTATAACTTTTTGAGTTATTAATTCCCTAAGTTACGATTTCTCCCATAGAAAATATATAGAGAAATATTTATGTATTCTTTGCATTTGTGATGAATGTAAACAAATCCTCGCCCCCGGGCTTGATGTAGTTGGTAGCGCGCCTGCCTTGTATACCAAGGGTCGGGGGTTCGGATCCCAGGCAGTCCGATGATTTTATTTAAGCCATTTTGAATTCCAAATGGCTTAAATAAGAATGCCTGGACTCCAATATATACTCTTTTCCCCAATTGTTGAATTTCGGACTTTCGCCACTCAGCATTTTCAACAGGTGATATATAATAAGCCTATAATAAGCAAAAGCTTCAAGCGTTGAAAACGCGGCGTAGGAAACACGTTAAAAAACGCTCGAGTAAAATGGGCCTTAACGCTAATTCACGGGGTCACCAAATCAAGCGGAGGAACTTAAATATCAAATAGCAACCATTCTCCTATCTTTCTATCAAGACAAGGGCGGATCCAGAGGTGTTTCTCGGGGGGGGGTAATCTGGTGTGACTCGTCGCACAGCACACTATTTTTTTTAATTTCGGTAATTAAAAAGCGCATTCTGTATTTGTTTGCCAGAATATAAATACACATCAAATTTTTAAGTATTAATTTTAAAAATTTTTCATTAAAAATAAATTTTTTTGCGAAAAAAAGGTATTTTTTTCGAATCTCGGGGGGGGGTAATTACCCCCTTTACCCCCCTTGATCCGCCCTTGTATCAAGAACATGAGTAAAGTGGTGTTCAGAAGATTTAAATAGCAAAATGAGAATATACATTTTAAAAAACATCTAAAAAATAATTGATTTTTGAATTTTAATTAAAATTGTTACAAACACACAGACAGACCATGTCGCGAAAACCACTTTTTTGGATTCAGAGGACCTCAAAACGTGAAGATCAATCAAAATTTCGACATCGAATGTTTGACATGAATCCAATACTTTCTCTCTATATATATTAAAAAAATATACAGGAAGGTACAGTTTATAATAGGAAATTAACTTTTGGTTATATTTTAAAATTCGTTCAAAAATTCTCTTTGAAGAGGTTAATTTTTTAATTCTGAATTTCCCATTAAATATTGCTTTGGATGCTGGGAGCGCATTCAATAATAGTTTTAATAATAATTAAAAATAATCATATTCATGTGCAGGATGAATTAGTTGGAGGAGAGTGCAGATGATGTTTATTTACAGTCTGTCAGTTTGTTAATTAAATTTTTTTTTTCATTAAATTATTTTATGTAAACTTTTTCTTCTTTTTTTTATGTCCTAACCAGATGACGATGTATGTGTCAGCAATTTCATCTTAGCCTCTTTGCGATTCATTTGCCAAAGAACGAATATATAAAGTGTTTTCTAATTTGACTATAATTTATTAAGCTCTACTTTTTTATAACTTAGCCGTGCTAAAAACATGCGACCCTAATTCCATAAGGAGTGTGGCGTACTATTATATCAATCTATTTAAAAAAATACTAATGATAGAAAAATACACCATTCATTTGATATTACCCAGACAGCTTGGAATATTGCAGCAATATTGCCAATCTTGCACAATATTGACAATGTTGCTGCCCAAACAGCAAACTCCCAGCAATATTGCAAAGAGACGGACAATGGAATGTTGCTGCAATATTCTCTGTAAGGTTAGCTTGGAATATTGCAGCAGCAATGTTGCTGCAATCATAGACGTAGCGAGATATTTTCGATGGGGGGTGAGTTCAAGAAAATTTTTTCAAACATTTGAAAAATTTAAGATTATTTTAGGAAATATTTTTGGTTTTTCTTTTTTTTTTAGTTAGAGTAAATTATTATATTTTACTTTCTCTTATCCTATATGAAATATAATTTGTATTATAAAGCTTAAATATCTAATCATGGTTTAGGTCCCATGGGAGGGGAGGGGGTGAACCCCCACCCCCCACCCTCCTGGCTACGCCTATGACTGCAATATATACAAGATTTGCAATATTCCAAGCTGTCTGGGTATGGGCCCACAGGTAGGGATATGGTATCAAAAAAAAGTATCGATACTTATACTTGGTATCGTATCAAAAGGAAAGTATCGATACCAAAAAGTATCAAAAAAAATGTATCGAGTAAAAAACGTACTAGTATCGAAACAAAAGTATCGTTACTTTTTTAGTGTCCCTATCCTCAGGGCAACCAAGTGAAGCAATGACCAGAACGTTGGCCTTCTCTGCAATAGTAGGGTGCCGGTAGGTGGCTACGCCCAGAGGTCGATTTTAGGTATAAGTCGGCGTTCAGGACACCACGACTGGTAAATATTAAGGGATCCTGGTAATTCAATCAAATTCAAATAATAATAATAACAACCAGAGCTCCTTCCTCCCCTATAAATAAATGTGGCTGCTCAACAATAACAAAAGTATAAACAAACATGTTATTTCCTTTACCTTATCGTCTTTATAACAGAACCAATAAAATTGAGGATTCGCTTTTACAGATCCAAACTGATAGAGTAAATCCTCAGTACATTCCGGAGTCAATCCTTGAGTACAAATTGTACTCGACGCCTCGAGATCACAGGCCCTCGTAAGTGGATTGAAAGTTTTCTCTTTATGGCATTTTTTCAAACGTTTGTTGCCCCCTTCTCGGCACTGGTAATATTTCTGACAATCCGTTGGATGCGGTATAGGTTGAGTCGATTGACAAGGTATATCCTGGTTAGTATAAATTTGATCGTCAATTGTACATGTGCCAGGCGAGGTGATGATCGATTTATCCACACACGTTCTCTTCACACTATTGCAATACGTTAATGTATCGCCATTTGGTTTGCAATTCTCCAAAATAAATTCTTCATCATTTAAACAAAATGATATTTTACTACAATTTGATTTACAAAAAGCTACGCCATTTTTTTTAATAGAACAACTACTTCTGATATTTTTTACCAGAAATATTAATGCAAAAATAAGGCCTATATTATAATAACCAAACATTGTCTTCTGCTCTAGCTTAAAATATTCATTTACTTTTATAGCATTTTATGGCATTAAATAAATTTATCTATTTTTATCTAATCTTTTTTTCTTAATAAAATATTACATACTTTTAAATATTCAACATGTCTTACTAATTAAGTATTATTTTTTTTTTTTACTCATTGATCAAAAATGAAATCTATAAAAAAATTTATTTCTTAACTTATTTGGAAATAATATTAGCGCTACATGTAATTTCTATAAAGAAAATTTTTTGAATAGGTTTTAAAATATATTCAAATTATTCAATTTAATAGAGTGATAAAGTAGCTATAGATTTCAGTTAAGACATTATTTGTATTCCAAACTACAACGATTACTGGTCCCTACTGCTCCTCCCATATAGTCCATTATTTTTCCTCCAAATCCTGTCCTTTAGCTGGCGTAAAAAGGATGAATAATTGGAACCAATGAGAGGCCTTAAAGGGGGCAGTCAAATGTTGCCGGGTTTCACAGGTTTAGAATAATTTAATTAATTTCTCAGATTAGATAAGATAAAATTTACTATATAAAAAGTGCATAATTTTTTAAAATATTATTCTATTATAAATAACTATTAAAATGCTGTTGAGAAGTTGCCACCCTACAGATTGCAGTAAATACTAAAATTGAGAACAAGGAGTAAAGAAATTCGTGAAATATCTTGAAGGACAAGATTTAGATCCTCTTTTCAGGAATTGTATTTTAAAAAGAGACAATCTAGTCTATACTAACGGATTAATAATCAGTTTGAAGAAGTGAGAATTAAGAAACATAATGGGTTGGAAGAGCGGAGTTCAATCCACAAATATATTGGATTTACCAATTTGGTAAATATACAGTATGTAGGCCTATCTATATACAGTATATTTTTTTTAAGAATTTTTTTTTCAGCTAATACATATTCTCGACTAAATCGGCTTTTTTTAAATAATTTTTCATTCGCGATTTTCTTATGTGAATTGTTAATTTGTGGCACCCTCTCTTCCCCTAGAAGGGAGAGAAATGTCAAAATATTTTTGATCTTTTCTAAAGGCCAATCTTTTCAGCCATAGGCTTGTAATAAAAGAACCCCCTTCAAAATCTTTTTATTATAAAATTCGTATATCTCAGCCGTACTGGAAGGAGTTTCAAGGACCAGCTACTTAACCAAGGACGAAGAAACCAGTCCTAAGTTTCCTTTTATTGGTCTATATAATTATTGTCAACAATACAAAATGATCAAGACAGTAAATAGCCCTCGGGTTTGGTGTAGTTGGTAGGGGGTCTACCTTGTATACCTGGGGACATAGGCGTAGCCAGGGGGGGTTGGGGGTTCAAACCCCCCCCCATGGAACCCAAGCCATGACTAGATATTTAATACAAATTATATTTCACATAGGGTAAGAGAAAGTAAAATATAATAATTTACTCTAGCTAAAAAAACAAACCAAAATGATTTATAAATACCCTAAAATAATCTTAAATTTTTGAAAAAAATTTCTTGATCCCCCCCCCATCAAAAATTTCTGGCTCCGCCAATGCCTGGGGACGCGGGTTCGGATGCCAGACAGTCCGATGATTTTATTTAAGCCATTTGGATACCAAATGACTTAAAAAAGAATGCCTGGACCCCAAATATACTGAATATATATTAATTAAATAACGGTTATCGTAAAGTATTATTATAGCCTAAGTTGCAGAAAAGACTGTGTGTTTGTGAGTGTGAAAAGGAAAAAGTATGAGTGTTTTTTTTAATAAAAAAAAGACAGTAAATAAATAACTATTTTTAACAATTTAAACTTGTTTGAAAAGGATGAAATTTTTCAACCAACACTCAAATAGACTGTTCATTAGCCAGTCAATATTGCGTTTAAGATAGCAAATTTGCGAAATATGTTTGTGCTTAAGATTGGGCAAAATTGCACCCCTTGGTCGAACCAGGACCTCCACGCCTTCGCGGCGGGTGGTCTACCCTTATCCTAGGGCGCCGGCCCAATGAATATTTTTATTTAATTTTCGGGCTGCAGTCTCCATCCTCCTGGAAGGATTTGTTTGTTTTTTTTTACACCAATATCAATCATGATTTACATTGTAAGTTATTTACTTGATATTTATGCCATTTATATTGCATATTTTAATACTTTTTACTGCATATTATATGGCATATTTAGAGGCTATAAATTCGTACTTTATTTGTAGGCATAAATTTAGGTATTTTTGGCGAAAACCTGTTCCCTTGTCACTAAACTTTTTATTGTTTAGTGAAAAAAAAAATGGTTGAACAAGATCTTTGCCTCTGCTCAAAAAATAAGATCGATTAATTCATATCAACATAAACTTTGAGAAAACTCGAGTTATCAGGACTCGGCGAGAGTCTCAAATTTTGAATAGTCTAAAACAGTGGTTCCCAACCTGGGGGCGATCGCCCCCAAGTGGGCGATTTGGGATATCAGGGGGGCGATAAATAAGCGGGGGGCGATTGGGGGGGCAATGAGTATGCAAAGGGGGAAAAATTATTAGAGTTAACTAAAATTTAAAAGAATAAATCAAAGAGAAAAATCTCCTATTTACAGGATGGTCAGGAAAGAAGAGGAAAAAATATTGACATAAAAATAAAATAGTCTGAAGATAATTCTAATCTAGAATTAAAACGTCCCAATCTAGAATTTATTAATAATTTTTGTCATTTTTGTTTTCATTAAATAAAGATTGACCTAAAAATGATCCATTTTTGTTGTTGTTTGTCTTCATAAAAATAAAATTATTATTAGATTTTTAAAAGGTTACTTCAGGAAAGAAATCAGACAAAAATTTAATCAATCTTTATCTAATTTTACTAACTATCGATTGTCCTGAGGAAGGATGCGATTTGCGTCCGAAACGTCGGCAATCGAAATTAAAAATTAGATAAAGATTGATTAAATTTTTGTCTGATTTCTTTCCTGACTTCCACCCTACTCATATTTGAAAATTTCAACGTTTCAGTGACTATTTCTGCAGGTGTTGTATTTTTTCACTTTGAAAAGAAAACGTTATCTGAGGAACTTGAGTGATTCACTTTGAAATAAAGTACTTTTTTGTTAAAAATTTTAAATCATGCAATGAAAATGAAAAGGGGGGCGATAGGTGATAGAAACCTCCAGAAATGGGCGATGGGCCAAAAATGGTTGGGAACCACTGGTCTAAAAGATCTAAATTTATACATATTTTTGCTTAATTTTAAAAACTTGGACTCGTCAAGTATTGTAGTTGAGTTTCGAAATACGAGTAACTAGTACTCAAATATTCGACGAGTCCGAATCGACAACAGAAACCCTATTTCAACATCATTGTTTAAATATATTAAAAATTAAAAAAAAAATATTTTTCAAACTTAGTAAAATAAAGTAAAAGAAAAAAGCATAATTTTAAATTAAATGTTACTTTATTCAAAATAATTAAAAAGAAATACAATATAATGTAATTACAAAATACTTTTGAACCTTAATTACAAGGGTCTATTGAATAACAACTTGTGGCATAGCAACATTGTTGATTTTTTTCAACAAATAAATAATAGCCGTCACAACAACACAATTTACCCGTCAAATCACCTCTACAATCATAATAGCACGATGGAGATGGACCCGGCACCAAATTTCCTTCTGAACATCCTGGAGGGGTTGTGTCAGGAGGTGTATTGGTAGGGGGAGGGGTTGGGCTGGTAGGTGTATTGGTAGAGGGAGGAGTCTGAGTCGAATCGCCAGAGGGAATGCAGTGTCCTCCCTCATATATTTCACCGTTATCACATTGGTTAAATTTCATTCTATATTGATTAGTTTCATTGTCCTAAAAAAAAGTAAAAATATTGAAAGCCTTCGATTAAAAAAAACAAGAGTAAAGTGGTCTTCGATTTCAATGGCAAAATGAGAATATACATTTTAAAGAGCATCTAAAAAATAATTGATTTTTGAATTTTAATCAAATTCATTGAAGCTAATTTTGAAAAAATCGAAAAAAACTGAAAAAGTGCATCAGTAAAGTACTAGTACTCTTTGGCTGATTTTGTCCAAAAGCCTCGTGTCACGTCCCAGGGGGGTGCCTAACTTAAATATAAAATTTCAACCTCCTAGCTCTTTTCGTTCTTTTCCCTCATGTCGCGAAAACCACTTTTTTGGATTCAGGGAATCTCAAAACGTGTATATCCATCAAAATCTCGACATCGAATTTTGAATGAATGAATCCAACACTTTCTCTATATATATATTAACATATATAGAGGTAAGAGAAAGTAAAAAAATTATTTCATAAGCTTCTTATTAAAATAAATTTATTTTGTTGTAAAATGTTGTTGATATAATGTATTTTTTATAACTATGTTTTTATATAAGGTATTTTTTGTAAAGAGGTTTTTTTACATAATGTATGTTTTGAAATGTATGAATTTTTTAAAGATTGTATTTTTTATAAAGTATTATATTTATTGTATACAGTGGACTGGCTGGATGGCGAAGGCCGCAAGCCAAAAAATAAAGAAAAAAAAAATAAATAAATAAATTTAATTTTTTTTTCTTTTTAGCCATATTGACTTTTATACAATTTATAAGAATTTTTATTTTCAATAAAATCAAGTTACCAGTCAGACTTATTTGATATAATATACAATTGATTAAGAGAAAAAATTAATAGGAATGCCTCCTGGAATATGGAACCGAATAATTTTCTTTCTTCAAAAATTCTTTGCTCCCCAATACAAAAATATTAATCACTAGGCTACAGTATAACTTTTTTGGGATAGCTTTAAAGTCGATTTTATTTATTTTTTCATGATTATCAGAAAAAGTATTTAAATTATGAAATCAAAAGATGGCGATGTAATAGAAAAAATTAATTAATTAATCGACCTAGATCAACCTCTTTATTTTATATTTTGGAAAAAAATTGTGTACACTACAATAACATAATAAATTAAAATCATGATATTACACGTTGATTGAGTCGTTGTAAACTGATATTTTTAATTCGATAAATTGATGTTTTTTGGCTGTGGAGATTTACTCAGGATTCGCAGGGACTTTGCAGCCAGGAGATTAAATAAAAAATCTTTTATTTAATTTTTATTTGCCGACGTTTCGGTCGCCAATAATAAGACAATAATTAACAATATTTGCCCTGATGGAGGTCGTGATTGGCGACCGAAACGTCGGCAAATAAAAATTAAATAAAAGATTTTTTATTTAATCTCATGGCTGCAAAGTCCCTGCGAATCCTGATATTTTTAAAATGCTACTAAGTTAGCATTCATACAATATTTTCCGCCTAGGCTAAACTATGGTTGGTCGGTAAAGTGAAAATTAAATCTACATATTTACCCAATGACATGAATAATATATTTGTTTATTGAACTCCACTGCTCCACTTCCGAGATTATTTTCATTACAAACTGGAGTTAATCCGTTTGTGCAGACTTTATGGTTCATTGTGGTATTACAACTTCTGGTAAGTGGATCGAAAGCACTTCCTACAGGACACTTCATGAATTCCCTGATCCCTTGTTCACAAGTGTAATATTTGGTACAATCAGTAGGATGAGGAAAATTTAAAAACAACTCGCATGGAATATCATGTGCTGTGAAAGGATCATTGACTGCATCTTGTACGCATCTTCCTGGGTAAAACGCTTGATCTTCATTTGTACAATTTTGGTATACATTGTTGCAATACTGATTAAAATTACTACATGGTTTAAGTTCAGTTTCAATAGAATCTTCACAGTCAACTAGAAAACAATCATCTACAGTACAATATTTCCGGGATACATCACAGCTTCCATGTACTCTATTAAAAAATATAATAAAAACAAAATTTAAAATAAACGCTGAACTTGCCAACATCATTTAAAGAATATTAATAATAATATATATAATTAAGAAAATTGTGTACCGATATGTAACAGTTACCTTATATAGTCTTGCCTCAATCTTATCTTATCTTCATGTTTTTAATAAAATTAAATTTCGTCTTTTAAAACTAATTTTATTTCCTTTATTAAATAATATACACTTCCTATCTGATAACTAGAGAGCGGAAAAAAGTCTCTTATTTTCGGAAAAAAGTCGTCTTTAAAGTCTATTCTTTTTTAGCCAAATAGTCGGTAAAATGTCTGTTTTTTGTCAAATTTAAGCGGTCCGGTAGTCTGTTGCAAAAGAATAGCACACCTGATGACTCGATAGACCGCTGGAGATCCAAGTGTTCGAATTTCGGGGGACTCTGAGGGCGTTTGGCTTAACGAAATGTGCTAACCGAGATCTCCGCACAGAGAGTCTTCCAACAAATAAACATACCCACAAATTTGTTAAATATATCTATCACTTGTCAAGTCCGAATCGAGGTATTTATTGATTATTATCTTATTCAAATATGGACCCTGTTACGCATTAGTGTGTCAAGCGCCATCTACCGAGTTTTGAGAAAATCAACATTAAAGTTTTTTGTTTTCATTGGATTCTATATAATTTTTTTTGTCAATTGTGCAAGTAACATTAAATATAAATTTTTTTAGGACATATTTCATAAAAAATACTATTAATTATAGCATTTGAAACAATATTTCGTGCTTAACTCAATTTTTAATTTTTTGGCGCTTGACACACTAATGCATAACAGGGTTCTGAAAATTACTTAACTATAATTTCTTTAGTTAAATAATTTATTTAATTTTTATTGATTGCTTTTTAAGATTTTAAAAAGATATTTTTTTTGCGATGAGATTAATAGGAAAATTTTTTATAAATTATTTAATTTTTTTTATCGTTTGAAATTACAAGTCCGAAGAGTTCAGAATACTTTAGAAAGTTTGGGCCTCGAAGATTTATTCCACTCCTATTTGGAGGAAGGGGTGGGAGCTTTCGCATCGAATATAAAATTTTATAAATTAATATAAAATTATCTTTCACGAGCTTAACAATTTTTTTTTTTTTTTAAATCAGACCAAATTTTTAAATCTAACATATATGCAGTTCAGCCCCAAACAAATTTGAACTAAATTCAATTAGATGATATTATACAAAAAAAATTTCATTTGAAAATAACCCCTGGGAAGCATAAATTCAGATTGTGAGCAGAGTGTGGCATAAAAGATCACGACAACTCAACACCTAAAGATGAGAAAAGTGAATATATACTTGGTATAGATAGATATAAGATAAATTTTTTGTTTGGAAGGGGAAATAAAATATCATTTGAGAAAAAATAATTTATAATTTATTTTATTAAAACAAATTAATACATTTATAAGAGGAAGGAGGAGGGTGGAGAGGGCAACCGCCCAATCCCCCAGGACATCAAAAAGTTTTCTAAGGCTATGATCCTGGAGAATAACAATTTCCATTTTGACAACACGTTTGTTGAGCCGGATTAAAATTATAACCATCGAGACAACAATTTTTAATTGCATAACTATTAAGCCCTTGGCAGATATAATAACATTCTCGGTCTACAGAAGCTCTGAAAATTGTGTCATCGCATTTCGGGTCATTTGGATCAAGTGGGAAATCTAAAAAATCGTAACACTCTCGATTTTCATTTCGGCAACATTGTGCTATAGAAAAACTTGTATCCGTTTTAAGTTGATAGCCATCCAAACAACAAAAAGGACCATAAGAATGATTTCCTCCGCATAAATAAAAACACTGATTACCTTCCCATTCTAAGCCATCTGAAATGCATTGATGACTTTGTGCATTTATATAATTATAACACTCTCCTCTTTTGTTACAACAACTTATTTCAGAATTATTCAGAATCGCTGTAGCTTCATACCCCTCTTTACAACACATAGGTCCGAAGGGACAATAATCCAATCCAATACAATAATAAAAACATTGTAGTTTCGGATCTAAATGCACACTGTGATTACATGGTGTTAAGACTAATTCATAATTACTCTCAGCTATCTCTTTTCTTGCATTGTGTTTCGTTTTTTCTTTATTATATCGATTGTTGGCTTCTTTTGTGAGTCCGGACTTGCCGATGTTCGAGTATGTATTCATGTATGTACATTGTAAGTCCAGAAGTACCATATTATTTTTATTATGGCTCATTTCTGTTAATCCGTCTAGTTCCTGAAAAAAAATAATAATAATTTATACATTTAAAATATATTTGAAGTTTATCTATAATTTGTAAAAAATAAATTTTTTAATAGTATATGTCTAAAGAAAATAAACAATTTTTCTTTAATGTATCATAAAAGATAAAATAACTCAATCAATTACACATGCAATGAATTAATTTAGAAAATTGTGGTCTAAACGGACTCAGAGCTGAAAAAGATCTTAAAAAATGCTTTTGAAAGCAAAGAAGGGGAGGAGGGGCTTTTGTGGAAATCGCATGGATTAAAAAATTTTATAAACTAAGGTAAAATTATTTTTTCCATCATATTCTCTTTTTAATTTTATTGAAAATTAGATCTTATTAACAGTTTGTTAACCAAGGGTTCTGGCAAATGGTACACTAAGATCGTTGCAAATAATGAATGTCAAGCACGTAAGAACTTCGGATAGATCCCCATCCCCGGGGAACCAGCATGTGGAACATCCTCCGGTGGCCATGGGTATATTATAATTAAAAAAAAAGCACATTACACAACTTTCGATTACAGAATATAAGAAAAAGTTCTGTGCTGTGCGGTCAGCCACATCAGATTTTCTTCTCTTTTTTCCTATAACTTTCGGATTGATCAACTCAACTGGTGTTAGGAAAATTGGCGTAAAATGTATATGGGTCATTCCATGTCAAATCGACAAATTTTTTTCTTGACCCCTGCGGATTTCGCCGAAAATTTCCTATTTTTTTCTACCCCTTAAAGACATTTTTGAGAATTTTTGCAAATTTTTTTACCCAACTAAAAAAAAAAATGGATATGGATTTTTGAAAAAAAACCGCTCTTTTTTTTTCAAATAACTACTAACTTTTTTAAAATTGATATTTCGGAAACCCGCAAGGCTATAAAAATTTTGTTTTTTAATGTGAGTTTTCAGAAAAAAATACAAAATTATTTCAGAAGCCCGGGTATATGAAATATTTCAGTTTTTTGAAAAAACCCTAATTTTATTTGGACCATTTTTTTTTTTAAATTTTTTTAACTCAAAATAAACTTAAACTAATTCTACAATTATCCCCCCTAAATTACAAAGATGTGCCGACGATTGCTTCTATTTTTTTTTTTTGGTTATAAAAAAATTTTTCTTGAAATTTGGTTTTATTTTTTTCAGTTTTTTTTCAGTAAAGTATGAGACTGAAAAAAAAAAACAATTTTTAGTATGATGACTTAAAATTTTCGAATAAAATATCATTTTTCAACTTCTAAAGTTTCACGAGAAAGCTGAAAAAAATTTCATAAAAAAGTTAGGAAAAAATAAACCAAATTTCAAGAAAAATTTTTTTATAACCAAAAAAAATAGAAGCAATCGTCGGCACATCTTGTAATTAGGGGGGATAATTGGTAGAATTAGTTGAAGTTTATTTTGAGTTAAAAAAATTAAAAAAAAAAAAATGGTCCAAATAAAATTAGGGTTTTTTCAAAAAAACTGAAATATTTCATAAACCCGGGCTTCTGAAATAATTTTTGTATTTTTTTCTGAAAACTACATTAAAAAACAAAATTTTTATAACCTTGCGGGGTTCCGAAATATCAATTTTAAAAAAAGTTATAGTTATTTGAAAAAAGAGCGGTTTTTTTTTTCAAAAATCCATACTTTTTTTAGTTGGGTAAAAAAATTTGCAAAAATTCTCAAAAATGTCTTTAAGGGGTAGAAAAAAATAGGAAATTTTCAGCGAAATCCGCAGGGGTCAAGAAAAAATTTGTCGATTTGACATGGAATGACCCACTATGTATTCAGTTTAGCCGTTTTTTAATCGTTTAAGTTTCATTGGTATAGAGATTAGGAACTACTCCTCTCTTGCTGCTCTGCTTCTAATTCTTAACCATCGATTAGATCTACAGTTCAGCTGTGAATAGATAGGAATATTAAATAAAATTAGTTATTTACCAACCCAAGATAATTGATTATATTCGAGATCTCCAATGGATTGTGGTCCCAAATTCTCTTCATTGCGTTCAGGCGTTAAACTCTTAGTACATATGGAATGTTTTGTGTCCAAAGTACATTCCCTGGAATGAGGATCGAAAGTTTTACCCTCCGGACAAGATAGCAATTTCGCAACTCCTTGATCGCAATTGTAATATTTAGTACAATCTATCGGATGAGGCACATTTTTAAACAGCTCACATGGTATATCATCATCACTAGAGACGGAAATTGAAACGAATATAAGAGAGCTTAAAATCAAAATCAAACTTATTTGAGTCATTTTAATGATAATATGAAATGTAAGCAAGATATTAAGTTTATATAGTTCTAAAAAATATTATCTCTCCATTATCTAATCTTTATTTAGAGAAAATAAAGTCAATTTTTATTCCATTTCTGTTTCTTGTCAACTTATTTAAAAATTTTGGTTTACAAGCTTTAAGTTGGATCCGGATTAAAAGAAAGACTAGTCGCGCCGCCAGCCTTCGGTGCCCCTTTTCTTAATTATAAGAAGAAAATTATCATTATTCCAATCCAGTAGTAAGCTTGTTTACATTCATAAAGTTTCTAATATATTTTCTTTGGAAGAAATGGTAACTTCAGCAATTAATGGGACATTAGCGAATTATATATATTTTAATAGGAGAATTAAATTCACAAGGTTTTCTGTTTCAATAATATATTAATTTGATATTAACACTTTATACGATTTCGACACCATATGTGCATCTTCAGAAGCGAATTACTGTAGGTATGGAGTATCTAATTCGCTTCTGAAGATGACACATATGGTGTCGAAATACGTATAAAGTGTTAATATCAAATTAATATATTATTGAAACAAAAACCTTGTGAATTTAATTCTCCCATTAAAGCATAATGTTTAAACTAGAGCCAACGGTTAGCAGCTTAAAATTAATTATATATACCTATAGAGAAGAGAAGATTAAAAACTATCTATTATAATATAAATCTACTTTATTTATTTAAATTTATTTATTAGAGTGATTTAAAAAATTGAAACGTCTTTACGATGAGAGGGAAGTTTTGAAATTAGGTCTACATAAATTCATAATTAAATTGTAATTATAAAATATAATCAGATACTCAATATTAATTGAAAAAATATATACTTTGATATCTAATAATAATTATTTAAACATTTTTTTTTTCTATAACTTCTAACTTAAGAGATGACTTTTAATTAATTAAAAAAGGTAAAGGAAACCACTTAAAAAAATAAGCAGGCACACTCGTTATAAAACTTCATTTCAAAGTTAATAAATAAATAAGCAAGCTCCAAGGCCACAAACGACAACAATTTTTTTTATTAGTCCTTATGCTACAGTTGTTCTCATCAACATTTTCTCAAATTCAACAAGTTTTACTTCAACAAACATTTAAGATTTTTAAAATATTTTATTATGATTAAAGAATGTGCGAAATGATAGATACCAGTAAAAAGTGGATATGCATGCCTGATTTTTAGGTCTGCCCGATCTCATTTGCATAAAAAGAACACGGAAAAATTAATTTTTACCAAAATAATCCCCTTTTTGAAAATTATTTTTTATGACGTCCGATGACGAACGAGTTAGTTTAAAATGAAGGTTTTAGTTGGTAAACATAATTCATATCTTGTTTTGTTTTTGTTTTTTTTTTTTTTTACTTTCAATTAAGATAATTTTTTAATAGATAAAAAAATACAAGATGTGGAAAAAAATAGATAAATGATTAATCTCTACTGTCCTACTTTTTTTAAATAAATAGAATAAAAATAATTGATATTAAAAATTATATATCATTTATGTAAACAAATTCAAGGCTTTAAGGAAGTGAAAATAGCAAAAAGCAAATACTTTTTTATTTGGCTTAATGAGAAAAGAATCTTTATTTTTTTTTTAATAACCCGGGAATACGACGTTTTTATTTTGTTTGTCCCTTTATATATTTTTTAAGTAATGTGCAAGTATGACGGTATATCTGTCAGCCCAGTGAATAAGTTGTTAAGTCGATTTCTGTACATAATGAGTTAAGTGGCCTAAGAAAAGAAAGGAGGTATTTTCTTCGTTATATATAAGTGGACAAGCCAGGGACTGGCTATAAATGTAGTTCTCTTTAAGATGTGCGTTTTTGGAAGCAAATCTAAACCTTCAGTAGACTTTAAAAGTCGTGCCCTAAAAAATAAACAAAATCGACTTGACCACTATTCACTGGGTTGACAGATATATGGATTGTAACATCTTCATTTATCTCACAAGTACCAAATTCATAGTTATTGGATTATTCAGAATATATCCTAGTGCATTGGCTAGCCAGAGAAAAATATGTTCGTGGAGTGAACCTCATAATTGAAATTCGCTTTCATAATTATCGAGAAATTGGTTTCACTAAAGATGGACCTATTTTGTTTTAAAAACCAAATTCGTTATTAATCTTATAATCAAAATATCTTGGACATGATATTTCGTTTTAATGTGATCATCCACTTCAAAAGCTGTCTGTGACCCACACAGAGAGAAGACATTAGCTTATCGTGCATAGGGTCCCGGGTTTACTTCCCGCCCTAAGCGAGAAAAATTTATTTCATTTGAATTGGCTAAAAAATAAATAGGGATGGGGTCCTAAATGGCCTTAGATGCCGAAAAAGACCTTAAATAAAAAAAAAAAATACTTCAAAAGCTTGTTTTAAGGTAATTTTTACTTTCTCTTGCCATATACAGTGTATGTATATGTTAATATACATATATATATATGGAAAGTATTGGATTCATGTCAAAAATTTGATGTCGAGAATTTGATGGATATACACGTTTTGAGATTCCTTCAATCCAAAAAAGTGGTTTTCGCGACATGGTCTGTATGACTGTCTGTGTGTGTGCAATATAAATATTTTTCCATACTTATAAATTTTACATCTGGAAATTTGAATGTATCATACTGTCGGAAACTAAATATATGTCGGCACAAAAAATCTAGTGTGATAAGCACAGAACACAACTTTCGATTACCAAAGGTAAGCGAAAATTGTATGCTGTGCAACCATTTATTTTGATTTACTTCCATCAAAGTTTATATTAGTTCTGAGGAGTGAGATCCTCCTGCAAACAAAGTAAAGAAAAAGGTTGGCTTTCCTAATTGAGCTCTGGTAGGCAGAAGTTCTTTTTTGTGATTTTCCCAATTTGCAGATCCTCGAACATGCTTCAACATTCTAAAATCAAATTAAATAATTTCGGTAATTTTCATTTAATAGTTAGCCCGCAGCAATAGTACAACTTGTAAGTATTACTTTTCTTAAGTAAATATTCATATTGGATTTGCAACCAATTCTAGTTCAATTTGGCCATGAATAATAATCTAGTTGGATCTCACGATCTTCGAACTTCAGATTATGCTCTGACTGTGTAATGTTTTTGCATTTCCAAATTTTATTCTTTATTCTGTCCTTTGTTTTATCCAAAACCAAACTATTTTTTTTTCCTGTGCTTAATTAATCGGCCAGCTCATACATAGATCATTGTGCCACTTGATTTTAATTTATATTTAATAATCAAATTAGGCTTCTTTTTTAAAAATTTAAATTAAAAAAAAAAAAAAAAAAAAAAAAAAAAAATTATAATCTATAATCTATATTCCAATCACTGCAAAATTAACGCGAGATCAATTTAATTAAAATAATCAAAGAGAGGGGTTAGGGGTCAGCAACCAATTAAACTTTGCATTTCTAATTGAACAAAAAATATTATAAACTTCTCTCATAACAAAAATTTATTTCTATTGAATTGGCTGTGGCAGGAACGATGTTCAATTGGCTTCCGATGCCGAAAAAGATTTTAAATTAAAAAAAAAATAAAATAATTAATGATAATAATCAGCCCATTCAATTAAAAATAATAAAAAAATTTATTGTTATTTTAATTAAAACTATGAAATTTATTTTAATAAATCTGGTGGTTCTGGTCGCACAACACACAACAATCTTTTACTTTCGGTAATTGAAAGTTGTGATCTCTGCTAGTCACACCAGATTTTAGTGATGACATATATTTAGTTTCCGACAGTACGGTACATTTGAATTTAAGATGTAAAATTTATAAACGTGGCGAAATATTTATATTTTGTTATCATAGCAACCATTCATTTCTCTTTCTTTCCTATGAAGTACAAGAGTAAAGTGTGCTTCAAACAATTTTGAGGGCAAAATGAGAATATAGGTACATTTTAAATATCTAAAAAATAATTTTTATTAATATTAATCAAAAACGTTGGAGGGAATTTTGAGAAAATCGAAAAAAAAAAAAATAAATAAATAAATGAAAAAGTACATCAGTTAAGTATTAATACATTTTGGCCGATTTTGATTAAAAGCTTATTTTTCCGGTCCCGCGGGGTGTTTAACTTAAATATAAAATTTCAACCTCGTAGCTCAATTCCTTCATGCTTAAAATTGAACACATCCACACACCCACACACACCCACCCACCCACCCACCCACAGACAGACCATGTCGCGAAAACCACTTTTTTGGATTCAGGGGACCTCAAAACGTGAAGATCCATCAAAATCTCGACATCGAATTTTTGACATGAATCCAATACTTATCTCCTTATCTCTATATATATATTACATATATACATAGGTAAGAGAAAGTAAAAAGTATGTTTTAAAATTAATCTTCCAAAAGATGTCATCTACCACTAAATAGAATGATAAAAGAGATAACAAGGATAAATGATAAAAATAAATAAGTATTAAGTAATTAATATAAAAAATAAAAATTAATCTTAGAACAAATTTATTATTAAATTTATATTTAAGAAGATGAAATAATACAAAAAAAAACTTTAAAAAAATTTTGGAATTTTAGTTTTTAATGTGGAATCCGAACCCACATTCCAATATTAGCATTTATCACCATTTTAACCTCTCGGCCACGAGGGGAGGGGGGGAGCCTTAGTTATTATCTTAACAGACATATCCAATCAATTTACATGGATCTTAATAATACATTCTTAAAATAAATTTATGTTTACAATATGGCGTCCTTATATCTTTTTCCATTCAAGAAAAAAGTAATAATAAAAATATATTAGGCTTTCCGATTTCAAAATATAAGACGCATTAAAAAAAAATACGGGAGACTGCTTCTTGTTAAAAAAATGTCTTATTGAAATTCATGCAAGGAAGCTCTCTCTTTACGAAAAAAATAGATAGTCTATTTGTCTTGTAATTTTTATTGGTTCGCCCTCCAGGAAAATAATCGCGAGTTCGTCGACATCGACATGTCTATTTGCAAGTAAGTGTGCGTGTTTGTTTAATGTTCTTAAAAGACACAAAGCTCTCTCTCTCTCTCTCTTCTTCATAGATCAGTAAGATGAGAGAAAAAAAGATAAATGAATGCATAAAAAGAGAGATGGGTAACAAAAAAAAAAAAAAAAATCGATAGAATTGAGTTGGGCGTAAACGAAGAACCGAGGTTTCAATAAGACCATTAATTTTTTTTTTTATAAAAATACTTTATGGATCTTGCAACAATGAAAAAGAGCCAGTGAATTTAAATCTAAGAGGTTTATAAAAAAATTATTTTTTAATGAACAAAAGACTGAGGAAATGCAAAAAGGATCCATCCTATTTTTTAAAGATTTCATAACGAGTATATCGAAGACAGGACTGACATTTTTTGGATGATTCATTAAAGATGAAATTTGTTAACAAATTCTGATCTTTACAATTAATTTCAATCAATATCCGGGCAAAATAGAAAAAAAAAATTTGAATTTATATTAAATATGCTATAAATTCAAATTTTAAATTAAATTTTTTTTTTTAATTTGATATGTAATTTACACACTCCATTTAAATTCTAATCAATTAAAATAGATTAGGGAGGGTTTCACAAAGTGGGTCCCGGCACCGGGTCGTGGTAATTTTGCCGGGTCGCAAAAAAAAAAAATTGTAAAAACTTTTTTGCAATTTTTGTGTATGAAATAAACAAACAAATAAATTGATTTTTATTAAAAAATACAATTTTTATTTGTAATAAATGGTTTATTTTTGTTAAGATGAGTCTCGAAAAATTTTAAAACCTCGTACATAAAGTTTGAGAAACGCTGAATTAGGGTTTTAATTTGTATCTGTATATATTTTAATTTGTATAATTAATGGCGGATAGGGGATGTTGTTGGAAAATCATAGACAACATATGAACAATCACATCTATTGAACCAAGCAGACTGATTAAATTTTATTTAAGGTGCGCGTCTCGAAAAGCCGTTAGATGACGATTCACTACCGAGTTACTCTAGGCGTCAAGAGATGGCGTTAGTTTTTCCCATAGGGATACAAGGGATTTATTTCATTTCATTTGAAAGATTCCAGCTTATTAATTAAGAAAAAAAAAATTAATTTTTAACACAATGATTACTAATTTAATTATCTATAAGATATAGGGCGAATTTTTTAAAAATATCTTTTATTTGATGCGATTAATCTAAAAAAAATTTTATTTTTTCGAAAATCAAAAAAAAAGGCTTCTATAAGTTGTAGATATTTTAAATAGCTTTAATTAAAAAAAAAATTTGAGGTTGATAGCTTCAAAATTGTGACCGCTGGAATCTCCCAAAATTAGCACCCCGAGACGCACACCTTAATGCAAATAAGGTTTTTATGTTTGTACAAGTTGAGAAAGGCGCGGCTTCGCCGCGCCCATCTCAACCTTGCCCTGGCGGGCGGCGTCTCAATACGTGATCAGTAGTTTTTCTCTTAATTTTAAAGCCCATATTATTTTTGCCTAAATGAAAATACAATGAATCAAGTTTAAAATTTGAGTATTCGCCCCTGCCCGGCCTCTGGGTTTTGAAGGCCATGAGAAAATTACGGGCAAGAAGCAAGCCTAAATTTCCCTTTAATAAACTGATTCGAGCCAACGGGCATGCAAATGAAATCAGGCGGACAGGGACCTATTAAAAAAAATCAAGAATTTTAAAATAAAAATTTCGGGGGTGGGGCAATTGCACAATAAATCTTTAAACTTTTAAACCCCTTGATAGATATTCATTCAAGAATTTTAAATCCAAAAAAGCATGTTAATATTTGAAGAAACAGAAGAATTAAAAATTTCGGGGGGGGGGCAATCACACAAAAAATATTTAAACTTTTAAATCCCTTGATAGATATTCATTGAAGAATTTTAAATCCAAAAAAGCATGTTTTTATTTGAAGAAATAGAAGAATTAAAAATTTCGGGGGGGGGGCAATTACACAAAAAATATTTGAACTTTTAAATCACTTGATAGATATTCATTCAAGAATTTTAAATCCAAAAAAGCATGTTTATATTTGAAGATATAGAAGAATTAAAAAATTTCGGGGGGGGGGGGGGGCAATTACACAAAAAATATTTAAACTTTTAAATCCCTTGATAGATATTCATTGAAGAATTTTAAATCCAAAAAAGCATGTTTTTATTTGAAGAAATAGAAGAATTAAAAATTTCGGGGGGGGGGCAATTACACAAAAAATATTTGAACTTTTAAATCACTTGATAGATATTCATTCAAGAATTTTAAATCCAAAAAAGCATGTTTATATTTGAAGATATAGAAGAATTAAAAAATTTGGGGGGGGGGGGGGGCAATTACACAAAAAATATTTAAACTTTTAAATCCCTTGATAGATATTCATTCAAGAATTTTAAATCCAAAAAAGCATGTTTTTATTTGAAGAAATAGAAGAATTAAAAATTTCGGGGGGGGGGGGGCAATTACACAAAAAATATTTAAACTTTTAAATCCCTTGATAGATATTCATTCAAGAATTTTAAATCCAAAAAAGCATGTTTATATTTGAAGATATAGAAGAATTAAAAAATTTGGGGGGGGGGGGGCTGCCGAATTTAAAAAAAACTCTGAAACAACGAATTTAGATTCTTATCAAGGGAAGGCTTTAGGGAAGAAACCAAATTGATATCTCTCCTGGTTAAAAAAAAATTTGAATTTGCCTCTCCGGCTCCGCCCTCTCTGTATTTCGCCAATCAGCGCTATCCCTGAGGCCTGATTGGTTGTTTCACACATCGGACACGGTTTAAGGCAATTATTAATAAGTATGATAATGTAAAATTGTAAAAATTAATACACTCTTTGTAAACATTTTTCATAATAACCAACAATCCAAAAATTTAAAAAGTTATAATTAGAAAACCAACAAATAGAAATGTGAAAAAATTACAAAACGCTAAATTTAAGGGCAATTTATAATAATCAAAAATAAAAATTCCCCAAAATAAAAAATTATAATTACCCCTTTCGCTTTATAAAAATGCTACTGTACCCTTCGTTATAAATCTTTATTCAAAACAAATAATAGATCCTGTCTTTTAAATTGTATTAGTTGGAAATATTAATTAATTGAAAAAGAAGAAACCATATCAAAAAATTCGTTTGCAATTGAGGCGTACTTTCGCATACGAACAAAAAAAGACTCTAAATTAAATAAAGATAATGTTTCAAAATTAATTCCTTCTTTGAAAACATTTAAATAATCCATAAAACAGCTTTTTTCGATCAAATAAAATTTAAAAGTAATAAGATGAGATCGTATTTATTGACAGATGGTTAATTAGTTAAAGTAGATATTTGAAAATCTTCAAAAAAAAATCTTGTGATTCTGTAGCTAAAAGGAATAACCCCATAAAGAAGCGAAAATAAAAGTAGAAGGGGAAGGGGAGAGGGAGAGGAGCAAATCCTGGGAGATGTCTTCTTCTCTTTGAAGTTCTCAATTAATGGCCTTTTGAACCGCTCGGATACGTTTAGTCCAACCCAAACCGAAATTCAAGCTCAATTCTATCGGTTAGTTTTATTTTTTTTCTCATTCTTTTTCCTCTTCTTTTTCCGTTTCCTCTCTTCATTTATCTTTTTTTTAACCCTCATTTTAAAATGAATATGAAGAGGTCTGTGTCCTTTAAAGGGCATTAAACAAACACGCTCACTTTGATGACAATACTAAAATCCCTCATTAACAGCCACCGGAACTGAAGTTGTTGATTTGAGGTGAGCAGAGGCTTTTCAAAGATTCCCTTGTAATAAATCAAGCTTTTTAATTTCTAGAAAACGAAATAAATAAAGATCCGATTTCAAGTTTTTAGTGATTCATTGGCGTTTTAGACTGGGTAAAAGAAAAAAATTGGAATTATGTTTGTGTGTGTGTGTGAGCACGATTATTTAAAAACACAAGCATCCAGTTCGATGAAAATTGGTACAGTAGAACCTCGCTTAACGAGCACCTCTCATAACGAGTAATTCGCAAAACAAGCAAAACAAATTGTGAAAAATGACTCGCTTAACGAGCGAGGTTTCGCATAACGAGTACAAAACATGGACTTCGTCAAAATAAGTCCGTCCAATCAGTTTATTTAGCTCAAATATTTAATATTTGCGCACTTTTAAATTTAGTGATTACAATTTTCAAAAAAAATCTGGTGTGACTGTCGCACAGCACACAACTTTCTCTTACCTTCGGTAATCGAAAGTTGTGTTCTGTGCTTGTCACACCAGATTTTTCGTGTCGACATATATTTAGTTCCCGACAGTATAGACCATTAGAATTCAAGATGTAAAATTTATAATCAGACGCGTTATCCTGATGATGAGTAGAACACAAATGAGAACATTTTATTTCCCCCTCTTTAAAATTCAGTAAGCAGAAAAACTTCTATTTTGAAATTGATTTTTATATAATTTAATATTTTTTTTTTTTTTTATTTAAGCCTCGTCCCCATTTTCAAAATTGATTGATATACAATATAATTTAGAAATATTTTCATCGTTTATGTTCGGACTCCAGGCAATCCGATGATTTTATTTAAGCCATTTGGATACCAAATTAAATATGCCTGGACCCCAATATATATATATTATTAAACAAAAGTATCGTAAAAAGTCTTATATGGCCTGAGTTGCCGCGAAGTCTGTGTGTATGTGTGTGAGTGTGAATGAGAAAAAGTGTGGGCTTGAAAGGCAGCAGCCAATGCCGGGAAATAAGTAAAAAAAAAAAAAAAAAAAGGGGAGCGAACCCCAGACTTCTAGAACATCTCATGTTCAAATATTGTGCTCCGCCCTAGGAGCCCAAACGGATTTATTTTCATTATTCTATGAAACGGGAAGATAACAAAACAACCAATTTCATATTGGTAACTTTAATAAATTAAGACCTTGAATTTTAAACGAATAAATCGTGAATTTTATTAATATTCTTTGGAATACTTCACATACACATATAATATAAAGCACGTAAAATAAAATTTAAGAGGATATTTCTTATCTAACATAACGAAAAAACTTTTTTTCTACTTCGGGGTAATAAATTATTCTGTTTTTAAGTTATCTAAATAGAAATCTAACTGTATTGTAATTTCCTATTTTGCTTGCAGGTTTCATTCTTCTCAACGAGTCCAGAATTGTCCAACAAACAACGTTTCGAGTATTTCTCCCGAACTATTCCATCGGATCATTATCAAGTGAAAGCAATGGTGGATATCGTGGTGAGAATGCGATGGTCCTATGTCTCCATTGTCTATGAAGAATCAAACTATGGAATTAAGGTACAAATTTAATTTTTTTATCAAGCAAAGATGCTCAAAACACCTGAATAAAATTTAAGGTGTATCAAATACAAAGCCTTGATTTGAATAGCTTGTTTCAGATGGATAATTAAAATATGCGACTTTATTGTTCGATTTATGGTACATTTCTATTTTTATAATTAAGTTGTTAGACGTTAAATAAGAAAAATTTTATCACTATAAATCGGCCAAAAAGTACTAGTACTTCAAGGAAATACTTTTTCAGTTTTTTCTGATTTTCTCAATATTCGCTCCAACGATTTTGATTTAAAATCATAAATTAGAAACTCTTTAAAATATATATTTTCATTTTGCCATTGAAATTGTATGAAGCCACTTTACTTTTGTACTTCATAGGAAAGATATGAGAAATGGTTGCCATGGTAACAAATTACAAATATTTTCTCATATTTATAAATTTTACATCTTGAAACGATTTTGATTAAAAGGAGAGGGAGTTGCGTCCTGGGGAAGAGACGTAAAGAAGATTTCCTCTCAGTAATGCATTCTTCGAAAGGAGTAGGCCACACGCCGGTGCTGAAGGAGTCCCTCCTCAACTAGGACATCCTCCCTAGAATAGAAGAGGTTGGATAAAAGGAACCGGGTGGAACCAGTACTAGCTAGAAACGAAGGAAGGAGGAGGAGTTAGAGATAGGGAATGATGTAACTTCACGGGGTGCCGGTAGATGGCTACGGCCAGAGGCCGGTTGGGTTTGAGGTGTGTGTCTTCGTGCACGAAAGCACCTCGGGAAAATAAACGAGGATCCCGATAGGAATTTCAAATAATTTTGGTTAAAATTCAAAATTAAATTATTTTTTAGGTCATCTTTAAAATGCATATTCTCATTTTGTTCTTGAAATATTTTGAAGCACACTTTACTCTTGTACTTCATAGGAAAGATAGGACAAAAAGTAGCCATGTTAACAAAATATAAACATTTTCCCATGTTTTATTACATCTTGAATTTTAATATTGTATATCGGCGGAAACTAAATATATGTCGACACAAAAAATCTACAAGCACAGAACACAACTTTCGATTACCGTAGATAAGAGAAAGTTGTGTGCTTTGCGACAAGTTACACCAGATTTTTTTTGTTTTATTTTAGAACCCCACGTGAGACAAGTCTAGTATCTTACCACGACCCCTTTAGAGGCTTGTGTAGTAAGGGATGGACGACTCTATTTATTTTAACTGAAGTGAATGTTTTCAACTTCCCTCCCCTTCTCTCACTCTCTTGGGTCGATTTTGTTTCTTAAGTTCACTTTGCGGACTAACATTAAATCATCCCTCGGGAAAAGGAGAGGGAACGATTCCTTCCCTCGGGATCATCTTTCTCAATGGCCTACTTCCCAGAGTCATGATCACTTCATATTAGAACCCGAAATCTCAAGGAAACAACCAAATCTTGAAGAAAAGGAGGGGGCCTTAATTGTTGAACTTTTAACTTTCGCCATTAATATCGAGGGAAGTTTTTTTTCATTGAGCCACTTTTATCTCGGGTAGCTCGTAGCCATTATCCAGATACTCGCTCAGAAGTAAGCCAATACGAATATAAAATAAAAATTCAATAAATTATTGTTAAGAGCCATCATTAAAATATTACTAGTATTTCCAAATCTAATAATTATTAAGTTAATCATGTTACTACCAACGGATCATTATGATAGGAATATTGCATTATTATTATTAAACTAATTATCCGACAATTTCATTTGATAATACAGGGTGTTCCAAAAAGAAAGTCCGATTTTGATTGTCAATAACTTTATTTAGAAAAATGATACAAATAAAGTAAAGCTTACGGGTGGCAAGAATGATGTCGAGAGGGTACTAGAATTCCTCCCAAACACGATTCAACGCTAGTGCCGAAGGGATGCGATGGGAGACTTCAAATGTTCCAGGTTGTAGGCTTTGGAGGAACAAAGACTTGATTCTTGACATAATCCCATAGAAGTCACAAGGCATTAGGTCCAGCATTAAAGGGGGCCAGGGTCAGAGATTCAAGTGATTGGGAGGACTTCGAGTACCGCCTTGATATCGTTCTTGCTACGGGTGGAAGCCATAAAGAATATTTGTGAGAATATTACAAATTGAGAATATGATTTACCCTTTTTGTACCATTTTACATTCTCTTACTTATGTATATATGTAATATATATAGAGAGAAAAAGTATTGGATTCATGTCAAAAATTCGATGAGGAGATTTTGATGGATAAACACATTTTGAGGTCCCCTGAATCCAAAAAGGTGTTTTTGGCGGCATGGCCCGTCTGTGAACAAAAAATCTCAAGAACGAAAAGAGGAGGTTTAAATTTTATATTTAAGTTAGGTACCCCCTGAGACGTGACACAAACACGAACAAAATTGGCCAAAAATTACTAAAACTTTACTGATGTATTTTTTTTCAGTTTTTGTTTTTTTCGAATTTTCTCAAAATTCATTCTAACGATTTTTGTTTAAAATTCATAAATCAATTATGTTTTAGATGGTTTTTAAAATGTATATTCTCATTTTGCCCTTGAAATCTTTCGAAGCACACTTTACTCTTGTATTTCAATGAGAAGGCGTTCGCGGGTTCGGACCCAGGCAGTCCGATGATTTTATTTAAGCCAGCTGATACCAGATGGCTTAAATAGAAATGCCTGAACCCCCAATATATATATTAATTACAACGGTTATCGTCAAAAGTCTTAAATGGCCTAAGTTGCCGAAAAGACTGTGTGAATGTGTGTGTGAGTGTGAGTGTGAATGAGAAAAAAGTGTGAATGTATAAAA
>JAKCPI010014229.1:0-13203 GCA_023213315.1 Euborellia annulipes | reverse complement strand
CGTATCTATATATTCTATTTGAATTTAAGTAAATAATCCAAGCACAAATCCGCAAATTATTTGAAATCCCTATCAGGATCCTCGTTTTTATTTAACCGAAGTGCTTTCGTGCACGGAGACACATACCTCGTCCGCTGGCCGTAGCCATCTACCGGCACCCCGTGAAGTTACGTTATTTCCTATCTCTAACTCCTCCTCCTTTGGTCGTTCCCTAGTGAACTAATCCTTATTTCTGGTTCGTTTTATCCAACCTCTTCTATGCTAGGAAGGATGTCCTAGTTGAGGAGGGCTCCCTCAGCACCTGCCACTCCTTTCGAAGAATGCATCACTGAGAGGGACGTCCCTTCCACAGGACGGGATGTCACAGCAACTCCCTCTCCTCATAGAGTTGCCAGGGGCTATTGTGGTGAGATCCTATATTCCAATCTCAATGCTTGAAGATTTGTTTAATTTTTATTTAATGAAAAGTCTCTCGCACGCCCAGGGTTTGAACAGGGAATTTCTTTGTAGAAGCCGACACACCAGCGAGCCCCGGAAAATATTTTTATATTACAACATTTGAGCATACATTTCATCAAATATATATATATGAGTGATCTCAGTAGTTTAGCAATTAACATTTTTTTCCCTTCTTAATTGTGAATTAATTAATAATAATAAAAGGACAAAATACCAAGATATTGCGGCCGAATTGAGACAGATGAATAGAGGCTACTCCGTCGTCCTAAACATTCGCTGCTCTCGAACTTAAAGATCATTCCTTCCTCCAGTCAGAAAACAGGCCCGAGGATGCAGGCGGTCCTCGATACCAGTTTCAGTGACTGCTGACTATCCTTGTTGAAAGAGCGACACTCGGAAACGAAGCAATTCCACAGGGTGTCGAAGTCCTGGGAAAACTATGGAAGAATCCATTCGTAAAGGTCCTAAGAAAAACAACATATTATGTTCGCAATTTGCTATACAATATGACAAATGTGAATTTATAAAAATATGTTTTCAAAACAAATAAAATTTGCCGGTGCCGTTCCATTACCGTTTTTTTTTAATTTAATTTAAGGTCTTTATCAGCATCTGCAGATCAATTACCGTTAATCTACCGAATTTAATATAATTTTTTTTTTTACTAAATAAATAAATAAAACAAATGTTATTCTTCTTAAATGGAACCGATCATGCATTAAAGACGTCATATTTCATTCTTATATTTATTTATTTTATTTTATTTTTTTTTCCTATTTTCTTATTTTCAATATCCAGGGTCAGACAAGACGTGACAGGTAGAATATTTGGATGACTTAACACACTGAGAAAGAGTGAGAGATACGATTGTGAATTACAAATAAATAAAAATCGAGAGTACGAAAGAAGAAAAAGAGACAGAGAGTGAACGTTTTTTTTTTTTTTTTTTTTTTGTTTGTATTGATTTTTTTTCCGCCTTCGTTTTTTTTTTTTTCGTAAAAAGAAAGCCTCAAGCAAGTTTATTATTATCATCTGAAAAGAGAACAGAGTTAGGAAGGATTGTGTGTGTGGTGTTGTATGTGCACAAATAAGGAGAAAAAAAAAAAAGAAAAAAGAAAAAGGAATTATCTTCTCTTTAGGATCAACGTTCTTTAAAGGATTGAAAAATACAAAAAAGACATCACGATATAGGATAAAGATTTTGTGGTTTTAATTAAACAATTGAATAACAATAAAATAATACAAAATAAAATAGGGCGAAATATTAAAATTGGTTGGGGGGTTAAAAATATGAATAGTTTCTCTTGATTTGTACAAATAATGATCCCACTTTTTAAAGTGAAACTTTTATTTGATGGCCTCAAATTCTGGATTTACCTTAATGTACCTTTGATCTGATCCTCCTATACTAGTGTTCAAATAAACATTCTGGGGGTGTTGGAAGGAATTTCTTTTACTGGAAAGTAGGACGGAGTTAATAGAGCTCCTGAGGGTTATCCTGAACTCTTAAAAAAAAAAAACCTTTCCTACAGAAAATGGGACGGGAATCTCTTTTGTCTTGTTCGAACGCCCCGGGCCAAGGTTGGCTTCGGGGTGCCAGAATTTGTCTCAAAGTGTGACACCCTTGTTCATGTCGGAAGGGCTAGAATTAGGATAATGAAGAGGTCTCCCATATTCATAATGATATCTGAATATACTTGAATCCCTCCTCATAAATACAGTATATCAAATATGAGGCCTTGAGCGCCAGAACGGCCTAACCTACATTTCACATTTTTGATTTTATGGATTAGTATCTATTAAATCATGAATTCCTACTGAATTACTACTATATCATGAGTAATACTCTGTACTACTCTGTAATTCATAATTAAATAGATACTAAGTCATAAAACCAAAAAAGTGAAATGTGGGTTAGGCCGTTCTGGCACTGAAAGCCTCTTATTTCTTCCGGAATAGGTAAATAGAGGAGTTGACTCTTTTAGGAACACCGCAGCCTTATTTCTCCCATTTCAGGTCCTGGAATATGATAACCCCTAGGCCCACTTGAGAGTCCGTTCGCTGGATATTTGATCTCTAATGGCATACTCTCGCTAGGAATTGTTTTTCCTTAGGTGAACAACTTTACATTTACTTAATTTTAATGGAAGAAGCCATTTCTCTGACCAGTTTTTTCTTTTGCAAATCCTTTTGATTTGTTAACGGGTTCGCAAACATTTTTGTGTCATCAGCGTAACAATTCCATTGACAGTTCAGAGTTCGTCCTATGTCGCTTGTGTTTAATATAAATAAGATTGGTCCCAAAACAGACCCTTGGGGAACACCACTGACAACCGGTCTTGCCAACGACACAACTTCACCGGACTCTAAACGTTCTACCAGACAGATATTCTTTATCTAACAAAGCTGAGAGTGTTATTTATAGGCGAGGCCTCCGGGAATCGAACCCAGGATCTCCAGCCTTCGATATTCTTTGATCCACTTTAACAGTCTTTCGGTTATAGCCAGGTCCAACAATCTTTCATGAGGAACTTTAGGCTATCAAATATCAAGGTAAATTACACCCATCAAGACTGCAATATTTCATTTCGAGTTAAAGTTGGCCAAAGAGAACGTGACAGACAGTCAAACAATAAATAAAGTATGTGATTTTAATTTCCATTTATACTATATATTTTGCCTACTAGTAGCATGATTTGATTTTTTCCGATAAATTTATTTTCTACTCAATTTCTTTTTTTTTTTTTTTAATCCAATCAAGAAAAGTTTCTGTCTCTTTCTTCTCTTTGCACAGAGACGAAATAAAAAAAAAAGACAAAAAATAAATTTCTTTCTTAAGTTTTTTTTTTTGTAGAACTTTTAACTAAGTTTAGATTTTATTTTATAAAAAACATTAAAACGATAAACTAAGATTTCTTATTTTTTTTCTTGCTTAACAAAAATTTGATAGGTTCTGCAACATCTATTATATAATTGCAATGTTACGCTCTGTCCTAGGCGCCAAGTCACAATATTGGGATTTTATTGCTGAAGGGTCTGCTGTGCGAATAGGATGTAAATTGGGGGGGGGGTGGATAGGTTAACTAGGGGAAGTTACCCTCTCCACATGCAGAAAATATTTTCATTTCTTTCTTATCTTAGTAGTTATCTTGAAAAAGGTCCTGGAGACTTAAGTGATCTTACTCAGAAACATAGAGCCGAATATAAGGGAGCCTTTTTTTTTTTTAAAGGGGAGTTTTTTTGACAGATAAGGACATGATAAGAGATGATGGTCCAAATCCGCAACTATTCCTGGGTCACAGATGCACCCATCTTCCTCTCGTACACCAATTCTCTTTAGATGAGCTGGATAACAGCCATGCCCAAATCTCATCCTACTCAGGGAACGTTCCCCCGGCCTTGAACTTGTAAAACCAAGGGGAAGAACCCACTCTTGGGTTTATCAATGAGCATCTGAAGCCCCTGGTACGTGTACGTGAGAAGATATCCCACTCAGCCTTCCAATTTGCGATGGCAAGATCTTTTAATCTTGACAGGAAGAGAAGAGTGAGACAATTGCGCAAGACGAACAGCATTGTTGACTGCCTTATCCGCGATCTCATTGCCAGAACAGCCAATATCGCCCTTCACCCAAAACAGTTTCACTGATTTGCCTATTCTACGACTTTCCACTAGTTCTTTTTTAATTAATAGAATAAGATAAGAGGAAGTTGTCTAGATTAAAATTACTCAGGCCTTTCAAAAGGCTTAAAGAGTCTGTCATAATAGAAAAGCAACCTACCCTATAAGGATGCAAAATTTCATGTCGAAATTCCAACGGGAAGTTGGTCAAATAGACCATGGCAGACGGACATTCCGGAATAATATATATTAAGATTTTACAGGGTCAAATTTGTGGAGCACGTTTGTGAATAAACCCTAAATGTGTTCCCAAAAATAACACAAATACCGAAAAATTCTATGCTCGATAAAAAAAGCCCATAAAAATTAGTAACGTAACCAGAATCAAAAAACAAATTCTAGTTTTACCCTCAGAAGGCTCAATTCCTTTGATGTTTTATTTGCCGCTCACAGTAACACTCAAAACCCTTGAAGACTATGAGGTTTAAATATGAATTACCGATTGATTTGAAAACCTAACTATAACCTCGAAACTCTCATTTGAGGTTTTTGAGGTTCAAACCAGTATATGTATAATAATTTCTATATGGATTGAAGTTTTTGAGGGCCAATTGTAGATTCTGCAGTTCTCATTTAAACCTCAAAGTTGTAGGATTTTGAGGTACAAACTGGAATTACTTTCTATGTTGAATCCAATCTCCAAAAAATTAAACTTACCTTCGAAAGCCTCACTGAAGATTTTGAGGTTTAAATAGGAATTTATGTTTTGACCCGGGAAAGAAGATCCCATGGATTCTTCGAAAGGAGTCGCTGCTGAGGGAGTTCCTCCTCAAACTAGGATATCCTCCCTAACATAGAAGGGGTTGGATAAAAGGAACCAGAAATAAGGATTAGTTCATTATCTAGAAACGAACTCAGGAGGAGTTACAGATAGGAAATGATGTAACTTAATGGGGTGCCTGTAGGCCAGAGACCCGTTGGGTTTGAGGTGTGTGTCTTCGACCCCCTCGGGATCCCGATAGGAATTTCAAATCATAATAATAAATATTATCGTTCAAATTCAATCACATAGATCATTTATCCTATTAATAAATAGACTAAAATCCAAAATTGTTAAATTCGTTTGGCCAACAGATTAGTGAGCCTCTTCTCTCACCACATTGCCAACTAAAAGCTTTTGATGACAATTGATTACCCAACGGTATTATATTATTTGTTGCATTAACGCGCGTGCGCGGGCTAGAGAGAAAGAGAGAGAGAGATGGAAATTTGCAAAAATAAAAAAAAATAAATAAAAATACACGTCTCCGTGGAAATTAAACGATAATTTATTCAACAATTCCCACATCGGGGATCAACATTTTAAAATAATAAAAAAGGGTTAATAATGCTGAACCTTTTTAAATTAATATATTTCGTTTTTTTTTAAATATATACCTTGACCTGATATACAGTATATCGTTTTAGCATAAATAAGTATCGTTCAAAGTCTTAAATTTGAAATCAAAAGAGATCTTTTAAATTATAAGGTCTAATACCTACCTAATAGGCTAAGTTTATTGTCAACTCATTCTCTTTAATTGATGCATAAGATCCAAATAACTATGATAATTAGTATCACCTACAACCAGGAAAACATGGAAAATCATAAATAATTGAAGGGGAGGCGACGTGGCTTATCAGGTAGGCTGTTCGAATCCGGCTCCAAGTTGAGCGCCTCTACTGGAGCAATAGGAATATAATCTCATTCAGTTACAGGGAACCATTCCTAGATTTATATAATTCCATACATGATCAAGACTTGATGTCTCCTCAGCTTCCACCACATTTGTTGCCGCGCCGATGACTTGCCAGGCCGAACTTTGATCGGAATGTTCTACCGCAGAATGTTCAAGGATATTGAGAAAGATTGCTCTGGGTTTGCGGTGCAGGTTGCTTTGTACTGGAATGTGTGTCTGATGACGGTGGTTGGTTGGGTCTTGGGAGAACAGCAGGAGTTTGACGACGTGATCTAATAGGCTTGAAAGGATCATCTGTGATGTTAAATTCATGTTTACGCTTGTTTCGGAGATGGTTCAAAAGACCGGATTTAGATTTAGCACAGAACGCACAGTGTGGACAGTTCAGGGCATCAGGATTGGCTGGAGCAGGGGGATGAGATCTTTGTGTGCCTGTGAGACATGGGAATTGACATATTGACGTCCTCTCCTTCCATCTCTACTGAACTTACATACATGACAGGACCAATTCCATATATACATACATAAGCGAGTCCGACTTCCGGTTACAGCACAGTTATCGCGCCGTTTCTCGCAACCTATTCGCCATTTCTGCTTATCGAAGCAATCCTCTTCTTTTAGACCTCTATCTTCCATTTCTGCTTCAAATCCCTCTCATCTTTTTCTTGGTCTTCATCTTTTTCTTCTTTCAACAGGGACCAAGTTGAAAATTTATTTATAGCATAATCCAAAGAGGAAACTCTACAGCAAAACAGGAAGGAGACTCAACTAAACAACTGGATGATGTTACAGTAAGCTTTGTAGGTTTTGGGGAAAAGACAGGTAGCTTGTTCCAATCGTGACGAAAGAGACCTGGAATTGAGAAGTTCCACTATTCAGGACCTGAGCTGCATAGAAAAGTAGTAATAATATAGTCTCTTGGGTTTCGATATAAATCAGGTGTTTTGTTTTCCATCCTCTTTATCTATATGGTTAAACTAAAAAGTCACTTACTCATTCAAAAGGTGTTGATTTTTTAATGTGGCTAAACTTTATGTACGTCCCATTTAAGATCTTTCCAGCTTAGGATGTTGTCATACACCATTCCAAGCTCTGTACCCAATTTTGGTGGTCGGTGCCGCAAATTCACAAGCTGGTTGTTGGGACCTCTGTGCTGTCACCATCCAGTTTTCTGTTGGTGACTAGGAACCGTTGAAAGTTGAATAATACCTTGGGGTTTTATTAAATATTAATAATAGAGACTAAAAGTAGATTATTAACTCAGGTAGCTAATACGAAGGTGAGCCGGGGAGGCCTGTCTACTCTGAGGTTTTTTTTTTAACTCCCATAAACAAAGTGGGGACTTTGGGTCCTACGATAAACGCTGATATTACCGTGGGGAGCTCCATTTCTTTTCAGACCTCATATGATAACCGCTGAGGTTGTTCTACTTGGAAGAAAGAATAAAATCTATTCTGGTTAGACGGCTGATCTGTCTAGACATTTAAAAATTAATGAAAATTTCTAGCATGACATCATTTATATCGTCACCGTTAGGTCTTCTTTTATCTACATTCAATTCTTCTAATATCTAGGCTACCTAATTACTTCAATCATTACGGTTGTCAGTTCTTTAGAGTTGTTTATTTAAAGCAATTTTCAATGTACAAAAATTGTTTCTCTAATAATATTGAGTATTTAAAATATTGTTAGAAAAAAATACTCTGTACTAAATACTTAAAATGAATCTAATTAAAACATAAGAAGAGAACTCAAGAACCCCCGTATTTTCGTTCATTTCTTGGAATCAAAATCAAAGGAATGAATTAGGAGAAACTGTTGCTGTTACTGCTATTTGAGGCAATCGTCCAAATTGGTTTAGTGGTAAAATCAATATTTGAACCAATGATATTCGCATCTAAGAGAGGATCAGAGAGCAAGAGCCAAATAAGGAAGCAATCACACTCCTTATTTGCACTCTAGCTAAAATATTACAAATAAAAATACAAACATTAAAAAAAAAACTATTTTAAAACAATAATATTCGCGGTACATAAAAATTATTGTATTTTTTTTCTTCCTTTTTTTTTCCCCTAACTTTTTTTTTTCATTTTGTCCCCATTTTTGAAAACTCATAAAAAAAGGGGTCAGCCCCCGAAACTCGCCGATTTGCGCACAACCCCCCCACCCCAACAACTTTTGAGGGGAAGAAAAGAAGAGAACAGAACCCCCCGGACCCAACCGGAAGCGAACCGGTGAAGAAACACCCTATACCTTTACACTTTACAATACATAGTAGTAAGTACATAATAGTACCATGGCAACTATTTCTTCTTTCTTTTCTACTAACAAGGGGAGTGCATAGCCTTCATGTCACCGATTTGAACGAAATTTTTTTTATGTGTAGTACTTAATGAAAAACAAATTCTGTTAAAGCGAGAGAACGCACTACTCAAAAACTCGTCTAAAAAAATGTTAAAGATTTTGCTAGCATGCCTTAAGCAAACAATAACAATTCGAAAAGCCTCTGTGGCTGTTTTAGTAGCGTTTATTCTTTGTAAACACGAAATCTCGAGTTCGAATCTCGCCGTGTGCAACTATTTTTTTTTTTGTGTAATTTATTTTTATCAATATTAAAAAAAAATATTCTTAGAAATGCCAAAAAAATAAATTACACTAAAAAAAAATAGTTGCACACGGCGAGATTCGAACTCGAATGAACGCTACCGATCTACCCATCGCGGCTTTTGTAAATGTTATTAGTGGCTTAAGGCATGCTGGCAAAATCTTTAAAATTTTTTTTTTTTTAGACAAACGGTTGAGTAGTGCGTTCTCTCGCTTTAACAGAATTTGTTTTTCATTAAGTACTACACATAAAAAAAAATTTCGTTCAAATCGGTGTTATGAAGGCTATGCACTCCCCTTGTTAGATTAAAATCATATGATCTTTTTGCAAAACTTCCGCCTCTTTATTATTATTATTTTTTTTTTTTGTTTATCTAAATATCTCGCAGACAGACAGACTATGTCACGAAAACCACTTTTTTGAACTCAGTGGGACCTCAAAACGTGTATATCCATCAATATCTCGACATCGAATTTTCGACATGATCGCAATACTTTCTATATATATTAACATATATAGAGGTAAGAGAAAGTAAAAAATAAATGGCCTTTTTACGTGCTAATGGCCTCTCCTGCAGATCCTTTGAGAATTCCTTCATTTTATTGATATTATTTTGTTTGGAGGGGAGGTAAGGAAATAACAACGGAATAAAATCATATTGTATGTAATATATTGTATAAATAAACAAAATCCCTGGGATCAAAATAGTAGGTTTGCTTTCTCAGCGCGCTTCAAGAATATAAAACAAAATTTTTTAAATAAAAAAAAAGAAAGATGTCTTAAAAAAAGAAAGATAAATGTTAACATCATCAAAATAAATGTACAAGAGAAATAAAATTTAATTCACTTATAGTTAAAAAAAATGATATTAATTGCTTAAAATAATTCGCGATTTGTTCTTATGGTACCTGTACATTGTAGCTTAAAACTGCTAATTCAATTTACTCTAGCTAGACAAATTTAATTGGGTGTACGTGTACACTGTAGTTTTTCTGCTAGATTTAGTCTCTCTAGAGCTATATGAGACTTAATCTACCATTGAGAGCACTCTAGCGAGATTAAGTCTAAGATCTAGCGAGATTGACTTAAATCTAGCTAGAGTATCAGTGGACACACCTCCGAGACTTTGTCTCTAGAGTGATCTAACTCTATTTGACTGATTTTGCTCTAGATGCTTTTGAGAATCTGAATTGAGTATCTTTTTTCCTTATTATTGGTTCTATCTTCTTTACTAAACGATCATAGTCTTTAGGGCACATACCTTAAATGTTTTTATACGATTTAATCTTTCACAATTAGTAGAGGCGAGCACTGCACTTATTATGGAAAAACTTCTATTGGAAAGGTCTCGGAGGTGTGTCCACTGATACTCTAGCTAGAGTCAATCTCGCTAGATCTTAGACTTTTTTTTTTTTTTTTTTTTTAAACATTCACACTTTTTTCTCCTTCACACTCACACTCACACACACATTCACACTGTCTTTTCGGCAGCTCAGGCCATATAAGACATTTACGATAACCGTTATTTATGAATTTATATATATTAGGGTCCAGGCATTTTATTTAAGCCATCTGGTATCCAGATGGCTTAAATAAAATCATCGGACTGCCTGGGGTCCGAACCCACGACGTTTGGTATATGAGGTTAGCACGCTAACCTCTACACCACGCCCCGTGGGCAGATCTTAGACTTAATCTCGCTAGAGTGCTCTCAATGGTAGATTAAGTCTCATATAGCTCTAGAGAGACTAAATCTAGCAAAAAAATCTACAGTGTACATCTCCTTCCATGCATTCTTATTAAAATTTAATACAGTATATTTCTTTTCTATTAAATTCATTAAAATTATTAATATTTTATTTCGACAAAACTTTTCAATTATAAATTATTACAAATTTTAAAATTAAATTTCAAAATAATTATTATATTATTAAATAAAATATAGAAATTAAATATTTTGATATGATTGAAAAATAATATTAATAACGAAATAATATTAATTTTGAAGAAAAGAAATAAAAACGAACAGCGAACAAACAAGAAACGAAGGGTGTTAGAAGTTAGGTTAGAAAGACAGAAATATTTACTGATCTTTTGAAAGAAATTGACTTCAAAACATTTAAGGTATGTGCCCTAAAGACTATGATCGCTCATTAAAGAAGATAGAACCAATAATAAGGTAAAAAGATACTCAATTCAGATTGTCAAAAGCATCTAGAGCAACTGCTCTATTTAATCAGTCAAATAGAGCGAGATCACTCTAGAGAGAAAGTCTCGGAGGCGTGTCCACTGCTACTCTCGCTAGATCTTAGACTTAATCTCGCTAGAGTGCTCTCAATGGTAGATTAAGTCTCATATAGCTCTAGATCTAGCAAAAAATCTACAGTGTACACGTTCCATTATGGAACGCAGTAAATTGAAAGGGTGAAATGTTACAAAAATATCTCCATCATAAATTTATTAATGGCTAATTAAAAAAAAAGAGAAGAAGCAAAGCATAAAGGAAGTTTGATGGTTAAGCAATAGTTCCGACTTCATCTCAACCAACGTTTATTGCTAATCAATATATAAACGACTTTTATGGGTCTTAAAATAAATGCCTGCCTCCCTGTGTAATTCCATTTATTTTAGTTTTTATAAAAAAAAAAAAAACTCCGCCTCTTTTTTTATAGGATTTGAAAACATAAAGTAAAAAATAAAATAAAATTCAAAATTACAAAAGTTTTTTATATTAAATCTTTGACGGAAACTAAATATATGCCGACATGAAAAATCTGGTGTGACAAGCACAGAACACAACTTTCGTTTACCGAAGGTAAGAGTAAGTTGTGTGCTGTGCGCCAGTCACACCAGATTTTTTAAATTTTATGCTTATTGAACGACTTTTTTTTAAGCACCATATTTTTGTCCTTTTTTTTGTTCGGCCTTTACTTATAATGAATAGAGATAACTGAGAGCACTATAGTCAGGAACTAAAATTTTAAACTAACTTTCAACTGTTAAGATCTCAGCTTCCTGAAGATTCTGATGCATGTGGTTAAGACTCCCCTTAAGCTCCGGAAATATGATGGAATCTCAAGAGACCTATGCCTCTATCACTCTAAAAATAAACATTAGGAATAAAAAAAGAGGATTCTTAACAAGTCCTTGAGAAACGCCAACGGAGTTTCTTGGTTCAGAAATTGTTTTACAATATTCAGTGACATTATCTCTATCAAATGAGATGTTTCACTCGTTTTTCGCCGGTCTTTATTATCACGAATGTGCTTATTAAAGCTTTTGTGGTTTGAACTAGGGGAATTTTTGTATTAAATATTTATTAAAAATATATAAATACTATACAACTTTTTGTACAGCCGTTCTCAAGTACTGTGCACTTGCTCCGACTCAAGTGAACCAACTGTCATGTCCGTTACGTGCCTTTTTATATATACAGCGACGTCAGTGCCATCTGTCGGCATTTCTGTGAAGTTAGATACAAATTTTCCCGCTATTTTCATTCATTTCCATGAAGTTAGTCACAATTATCAGTTACTTGAATTTTGATTTTGTTATAAAATATTATTATTAAATCATTCCCAAATTACACATATACATACATACATACATACAAACTTGTATAACCCTTCGTCGGAGGATTATCTCTTTGTAAGAATGACTAGAGACTCACCTACGAGTCAAGTGAACCAACTGTCATGTCCGTTACGTGCCTTTTTATATATACAGCGACGTCAGCGCCATCTGTCGGCATTTCTGTGAAGTTAGATACAAATTTTCCCGCTATTTTCATTCATTTCCATGAAGTTAGTCACAATTATCAAAGCAAGTGTTTACATAAAAAGCATGATGTTACAATAAGTTCCTTGAATTTTGATTTTAACATAAAATATTATTATTAAATCATTCCAAAATTACACATATACATATTATTAGATTTCATACACTATTTTTCAAATCTAATTTAGGGTATAAAAAAAAAAAGAATATTAATATTAGATGTAGGTCACATCAGTCGAGTTAGTCTAGAGCATACATCTAGGAGATTTGTCTTAGGAATTAGGGAACCAGTGAGAGAGAGAGAGAGAGCGAGGGTGTGAGAGAGGCGATAATACCAACCGGTCGATCATCCAGGATTATCCCCGGGATTTGAACCTTTAAAGTGGACCACCAAACCAGACATTTAAATTAAGGATAGAGAGAGAGAGTTCAAATATAAAAAAAATAAAAAAAAGCCAATCTTTTCTTCAAAGTATAAATCTCTCACTCCACTTGCCTTTGATATTTAATAATTAACTCTCTAGCAAAAGTTATTATACAGGTTAAACACGTGTTTGTATATTCTTATCACGTTATGACTTTGAGTATATAATAAATTATTTGTTTCTTATTTTATGTAACTAGCTTACAATAGCTTCGCTTCGCTCTCTCTTGTAAGCTAACTGGGGGCTTCGCCCCACAGACCCCCCACTAGGGGGCGTAGCTCCCCAGGCCCTCCATATTTTTTTATGACTTAACGTCTTCCTTTATAACTTAACATCTTCTTTGACTTCAATTCCTTTTATCCACAATTCAAATTTACTCTAACTTTTACTAATTCATCTTTCACATTTTCACACACTTTTAATCATTCATACGCTCAGCCTACATCCTGCACCAACCATTGCCACCACCATTATATAATGCTGATATCAGCCACATTTTATATCAAATATAAAAACTTCAAAAAACTTTCATTTACATTCTCATTCTAATCATTTATTTTTTATAATTTACTAAATT
>JAKCPI010014228.1:0-11559 GCA_023213315.1 Euborellia annulipes | reverse complement strand
TTAATATACATATATTTGGGGTCCAGGCATTTCTATTTAAGCCATTTGGTAACCAAATAGCTTAAATAAAATCATCGAACTGCCCGCGACTTTTGGTATATGAGGTAAGCACGCTAACCCCTACACCAAGCCCCGAGGGCGAAAAGAAAATTATTATTACTCTGTTTTCCCATCCAGTGCCTGCTTGAAGATTTGTTTATATTCATAGAATATACAACTGCAAAGAATACTTAAATATTTCTCTATAGCCTACATTTCCTATGGGAGAAATCGTAACTTTAGGAATGAATAACTCAAAAAGTTATAGGAATTTCGAGACCGGAGTATTTTTCTGGACTCTCCATAACGTCCTCTATAAGACTGCAAAATTATGTTTCAAAATTTCAACGGGAAGTTGGTCAAACAGAGCGTGACAGACGGACAGATAGACAGGCGGACAGACGGACACTCCGCTATTATTATATATAGCGCCTATATATAGATTTTTGGCCCGATATATTTTATTTCCCTTGACATTTCGACACCTATCGCCACCCATCTTCAGAAGACTGTTAAAATAAAGTCGATGAGCAAATTTATGTACCACTAGTTATTTTGTAATTTAGAAATTTATGATTCTTCTATCCTCGCCCTTATTATTCCCGCGGTGTGGGGTCGGCAGAGGGGTGGGGGTTTTTTCGACCGGGAAGGAATAGAACAGACCGGCCCGTCGCACGGTCTGACGCCTGTTGAAAATATAGAAGGAAAGAGACTGATATGCAAAGAAAAGAAGTACTGCCAGTCCCAGCTAGGGCAGCTCGTGGTCGCCAACCACGTACCCACAAGATGTGGGCCCCTGAGCAAATTAAAATTTATGATTAAATTAAAAAATAAATTCCTTTCTAGCTGCTCTAGGTAAAACCTAGATTCTTCAACAGACTGTTCCATATATTCAATTGACTAATTTTATCGAAAGGGGTGTTTTATTGGTGTAAGTCGAGAGTCCGATTGCCTGGTGCAATGTACAGCAAAGAGCATACAAATTTGTTTCAAGAAGAACATTTATTTTTAGACAAAATTTCTCTAAAGCCCTTTAGAAAATTAAGTGCGAATTGGTAAAATTTAAAAAATTCCCTCATTTTGTATTGATTTCAGTTGGAATTTTTTTTTTTTTAACAACAATTATCAAATGGCGATTTATTTGATTTGATCACAAACAAATTAGACAAACGGGAAATCAATAGGTTATGATTGTTAACAGTAGAGATGGCTGTCGAAATTACCACCAAGATGCGCTCATCATTTCGCAAAGAGAACGAGAGAGAGAGAATTTCTCTTTTGGCGCGTTCTTGGGGAGTTCCCGAGGGAGAGCATCTCCCTAGGGCGTCGTAACAGCAGCCCTTCGTGCCTCCCTTGCCTCGATCCTGTTATTGCGAATGCCATTCAATCACGTCACGTCGCTCCCGTCGTTTAATCGCACTTATTTACACCCAGAGACAAAATGGAAACATAACAAAGAAATTATAACTAGATTAGGACGCCCGTCTTTCATAAAATGTCATAACTTTTCTCTCTGAGGGATTTTACATTTAGAAAATTACCATTCAAAGAAAAAAAAGAGAAAATAATTTCATTTTTCCTTTAGATATAGCTATTTATCTTTTTCTTTTTTTTTTTTTTTTTTGTTCTTTAAAAATCTTTTTTGAAAATTTATTCAACAATAATAATAAGGTAATCCGTTTTTGTAACTTTAGTTTATTTTTATTAGATGTGACTGACTCGCTAGGATTGGATAAACGTGAGTTTGCCACTGAACTCTTTCTTTCTTTGTCTGTCTGTCTGTCAGTTGCCATAAAGCAACAACCTTCCTGAATAGAGAACAACATTTTCATCTATAATTTCACGAGAATTCTATCTCCAATTTGGATAAAAAAGATAATACAATAATTGGCTGATTGTTTTAGAGCAGAAGTTCAACGTGTAAAATACTAATCAACTCGGTTAATTCCAATTTTCCAAAATGAAGGAGGCAAAGCCGACTTGCCGGTGCTGAGGGAGTTCTTCCTCAAACTAGGACATCCTCCATAGAAGAAGTTGGATATAAGGAACCGGATGGAACCAGAAATAAGTAGCTAGAAAAGAACGCAGGAGGAGGAGTTAGAGATAGGAAATAATGTAACTTCACAGGGTGCCGGTAGATGGCTATGACCAGAGGTCGGTTGAGTTTGTGGAATGTGTTTTCGAACACGAAAGCACCTCGGGCAAATAAATGGGGATCCCGATAGGAATTTCAAATAAATAAAAAAGCCAGCTTAGCTGTGGATTGCGGAGTCTGAAGTCTCAAAACAACTCGGGTTCGAATCCAGCTTGCCGCAAATAATTGAACATTGCCGAAGTCCCCTCTCAGGATTGAAAAATGAGAAACAATCTCACCTCACAGACATATTAGGCCCAATTTGAGGTGACATAAGTGCCTTAAAAATGAAGATAACTCTGACTGGGTAACCGAGGTGTCGAAAGATATGGGCGTAGCCAGACATCTTGTTAGGGAGAGGCAAACATTCGTTAGGACTAGAAGGGGGTTTGCAATTAAATTAAACATACTGTAGATTATTAATTATTTATTAAATATAATTATAATTAATTATTTTCCTTATATAAGCTCATTTAAAAAAAAAATTCCAATTGGAAAAGCACATATTTGTTTTAATATTAATAATAATATTTCAATATAGGGATTTATAATATTAAATGCAGCCCGCGGAATTATGATGCATTTCCAAAGTGGCCCACAAGTTCATTTGAATTGGCCACCCCTGGTCTAAAATGCCTCTCTTCTTCAAAGCAATTGTTGTGTAATTTAATACCCTTGGTTTTGTCATTTAAGTATGAAATCAATAGCCCAAATTCGTCTGCTGATCCGTAGAAAGGCATTTACAAACGAGTTATCAAGATACCCGTAATTATCTTGATTTCATACTCAAATGACAATGGCCTGAATATAGGCCTACCTCCAAAACAAGCGTTATTATTTACGCTATCAGGCTTTCCTAATCTTTATATTAAATATTGGTGGCTTTTAATCTACCAAATTATCGGTAATTGTGCACTCGGGATTGGTGTAGTTGGTAGCGTGCTTGCCTTCTATACCAAGGGTCGCGGGTTCGAATCCCACGCAGTACGAAGATTTTATTTAAGTTATACCAAGTGGAAAATTTTTCTTTCACTTTGTTAGGGACTTGCACGACTAACTGTATATTAGGGGAAGTGAGTTTTATTGGTGTAGGTCGAGGGTAAGGCCTATGCAATGGACAGCTCGCCTAGACCCCGGAAAAGCTGGAGATCCTGGGTTCGATTCCCAGGGGCCATGGGATGTTTGGCCTATTTGAAATAACACTCACAGCTTTGTTAGATTAACATTTTTATTTTCAAAAAATCTGGTGTGACTGGTCGCACAGCAAACCCTTTTTTTATTAAAAAACATTCACACTTATTTTCATTCACACTCACACTCACGCACACATTCACACAGTCTTTTCGGCAACTTAGGCCATATAAGACTTTAGACGATAACCGTTATAATTATAATAATATCCCCACACAGCAAACCCTTGGTAAGAGAAAGTTGTGAACTTAGGTTTATTTATATTTTGTTACTATGGCAATCTTTTCCATGAAATGAAAGAGTAAACTGTACTTCATACAATTTTGAGAGCAAAATGAGAATATACATTTTAAAGAGCATCTAAAAAATACGTAATTGATTTTTGAATTTTTAATCAAAATCGTTAGAGCGAATTTTGAGAAAATCTAAAAGAACTGAATCAGTAAAGTACTAGTACTTTTTGCCGATTTTGATTAAAAACTTATTTTCACGCCTCAGAGGGACGCCCAACTAAAAAATTTAAACCTCGAAGCCCAATTCATTCATGCTTTAAATTAAACACAAACCGACACACACACAGATAGACAGATGTCGCGAAAACCACTTTTTTGGATTCAGGGGATCTCAAAACGTGTATATCCATCAAAATCTCGACTTCGAATTTTTGACATGAATCCAATTCTATCTATTTATATATTACATAGGTAAGAGAAAGTAAAAATGTCTTCTATTCTAATAACGATAATTGCAAAAAACAATTAATTCCAAAACCCCTTAATTAACTCTTGAGTGATTTTTTTTATTATTTCATCTCCCCACTACAACATTCAAATATATGAGAGAATTCCTACTCAATTTATTTCAGGCGGCATAATTTTAAGCGGCTCTTGTTTTATAGGTCTTGTGAAACTTATTTCGAATTAATTTATAAGCCGGAATTTGTTTATAAATTGTAAAAATGTATAAATAAATGACGTGATAAATATGTCTCTAAAGTTCTCTCTCTCACACCCTGAGAGTTGACTGCTTTGAATTTAGGACTTGGATGTTTCGAGTTACTTGACACTTTAATCCCTTCAAACTCTGGCTTAATAATTATATTTTAAATTGTGATTTAATGCCCAGTGGTCAGATTAATGGTTGGTTCAAGAAATTGAAACACGACTAAATCTCTAAATGCCTAAGACAATGGATAACTAAATCTGAAAAATGTTGATGAAAAGGTAATTATAATTTGATTTAGTACCATATCGACCCGTTATTCTGAGAGGTTGAATAAATGTCAACATTGATAACCTTAAAAATCAAGTGGCGTAGATTCCGATCCCAGACAATCCGACGAATATTTAAATGGATTTCAAATAATAATTAATCTGTCGGAAAGTATTGGATTCATGTCAAAAACTCGAAGTCGAGATTTTGATGGATATACACGTTTTGATGTTTCCCTGAATCCAAAAAAATGGTTTTCGCGACATGGTCTGTCTGTCTGGGTTCAATTTAAAGCATGAAGGAATTGAGCTAGGAAGATGAAATTTTATATTTAAGTTAGGCACCCCTCTAGGGCGTGACACAAAGCTTTTAATCAAAATCAGCCAAAGAGTATTAGTGCTTTACTGATGTACTTTTTCAGTTTTTTTCGATTTTCTCAAAATTCGCTCCAACGATTTTTTTTTTTTAATTCATAAATCAATTATTTTTTAGATGCTCTTTAAAATGTATATTCACATTTTGTCATTGAAATCTTCTGAAGACTACTTTACTCTTGTACTCCATAGGAAGGATAGGAGAAATAGTTGCCATGGTAACAAAATATAAATATTTTCCCACACTTATAAATTTTACATCTTGAATTCTAATATATCGGCGGAAACGAAATATATGTAGACACGAAAAATCTGGCGTGACAAGCACAAAACACAACTTACTATTATTATGTATAATTTGTTGCACTGAGAATGGTTTGCGTAGACAATCCGAAATAAATAAATTATTTTAATGTGGAAAGCAACCGCTGGTATATTTTCTCCATAACCTTTAATTTTCAGTTTTTTTCGATTTTCGAAATTCGAAAACCTAAAATTTTTATGATAAAAGATTTAAATAGGTATTTAAATTAATTTTCTTTGATTGGCTCAGAGAATTTGATACCAATGAATAGAAAATAAATAGGGACTGGGTCTAAATGACCTCGGATGCAGAAAAACACCTCAAAACGAATTTATAAAAATAAAATTATCTTTATTTTTTCATAAGGGAATGATAGAGCTTAATAGTTAAATGGTTGATTTCCAAAGCTTTTCATTTGGGACATTTTCAAATCTTAAAAATTTTTTGGGCCTTTCAATTTGAAGGTTTCGATTGGATTCCACCAATATCTCTATAAATGTGCCAAAACTAATTTCAAAATTCTAACAGGAAGTTAATCAAACGGCATACACAACTGGAACTTAGCAAAATATGAAAAATACAAAAAAATTAAAGTAAAAGTGAACTTTTAAGACAGTAGAGAAAAACAAAAGACGCCAAGATCTATGTAAAGCACAGCAACTGAAATCATTAATCAACAAAAAGGAACACTACATAAAACAATATTTATGCCCATTTGCACCAATCTTAAGCTCGCCTTGAGCAGGCTCAAATAGGCAATCTTTAGACCCGATTTCCTGATGGTTAACGTTTTAAATTCAATTGTAAAATGTAAGACGAGCTTAAGATCTAAGATGTGTTGGTGCAAACGGGCATTAACTGCCCTAAGACTGAGCGAATACTCAAGATAGGTCTATATATACGAATTGGAAGAAAATAAAAGCGAACTTTTGTCCATTTCCAAATCTCTAATATATTAGATAAAATATCGATCCCGCAATAGGAATATTTTCAAAGTTAATGCCAATCTTCTCTTCTTTCGCCGTCTTCATCGAAATAAAATTGGATATGTATTGTGGTGGGAAATACATTGAATCAGCTCTGAAGATGTCCGGACTCAGAACCGAAACGTTAGCTCAAGATTATTCAATAAACGAAATTACGGCATATTTATTTTATTCATCTCTAACTTGTAATCAGTAAAATTGTCATAAGAAAAAGGAAAAAATCTAATAAATTTTCTTGCTCGGAGTTCTATTCCTCTCTATATTTAGTTGTAGTGTTGTTGTTGTCGGGGTTTATTCTTGAGATCGCCGGAATACCGAGAAACCACGTCTTCTCCACGTGCAGGCACAAAAAACGCCACTGGCAAATAATGTCGGATTATATAGAAGCACCAAGCGACCAAGAAAAAAAATGGTCGGTTGACTGTGGGCGCGAATGGCGCAGCGGCGCCCATAAATCCTTTTTTTAAGAAGGGGGTGGGCTGGGGGAGAGGAGCACCAGCCTGTTTAGTCCCAACTTGCCTCGCCTTCTTTATACCTGCATTCAGTAAAATCACACGACTCGTCTAAATCATCTTTCTTTTTTTTTTTTTTTAATAAAATAATAAAAAAGCATTTCTTGTTCTTTTAAGGAAGTTGATCTTCAAGTTAAAACAATTTGTTTAATCGATTTATTTCTTTCTTGATAAAAAAAAAAAATAATAATGAGAGAAAATTTGTTAAATTTCTCTTTGGAATCGATATGGGAAAATTGCAAGGAGTATAAAAAAAACAACAACAAAATAAATGAAAATAAAAAAATCCTATACCAAACGTCGCGGGTTCGGACCCAGGCAGTCCGACGATTTTATTTAAGCCATTTGGATACCAGATGACTTAAATAGAAATGCCTGAACCCACACTAGATATATTAATTACAACGGTTATCGTCAAAGTCTTAAATGGCCTAAGTTGCCGAAAAGACTGTGTGAATGTGTGTGTGAGATGTGAGTGTGAATGAGAAAAAGTGTGAATGTTTTAAAAAAAAAAAAAAAAAATAAAAAATAAAAAAATATGGTAGGACAAGCATAGAACACAACTTTCCATTTCCAAAGGTAAGAGAAAGTTGTGTGCTGTGCTATCAATCACACCATATTTTTTTTAATCATAGAAACGCCTGTGAGTTAGGCAACGAGTAGCGTAAACGAATCGAAAGGAAGGATAACGGAGAGAATAATAAACTCCGCCTCTTTCACTTCCACTTGGGTCCAAAGTGTGGCTTTTCTTATTTTTACTTTCTCTTGCCCTATATATGAAATATATAGAGAGAGAAAGTATTTTTTTACTTTCTATTGTCCCAAAAATTTTTCGTGAAAATTGTTTGAAGTACACTTTACTGATGTAGTTAGTATTTCAGATTTTTCAAATTCATTTCCGGTTCTTCCTCCCATAGAGCCAATGTTAAATCCCCATAGGGATTTGTATGTTAATTTCGATTCAAAAGGGCTCTCCTTTGGAACTTTTTACGCATTTAAAAAAAATGTTTTTCATAAGAATTGGAAAACATTTTTTTTAAATGCGTAAAAAGTTCCAAAGATTCCTTCGGTAAGAGAAAGTTGTGTGCTGTGCGCCAGTCAGGGCCGGAACTACGAGATTTTTAGGGGGGGGCAAAATTTAATATGCCGCCCCTCCTTAAAATTTTCTATACAAAATTCATATTATTTTACCTTTTTTTAGTACATCTTTCTTTAATTGCCGCCCCCTGATATCTGCCGCCCGGGGCAAATGCACCCACTGCCCCCCCCTAGATCCGGCCCTGGCGCCAGTCACACCAGATTTTTTCTAATCTTTTGTCTCCAAGATCAAAGGTTGAAACGGATATCGTATTAAATTTGTGATTTAAGAATTCTCCAATCGAAGAATTAAAAAAAAAAAAAAAAAATGAATTTCTCTTATTTATTCTATTATTCCTTTGAGATCTCTGACAAAGAAGAGTAAGTAAAAACATTTCCTTAATTCAAACAATACGATTTAATAATTCTTAAGAAATACTGTAAATAGACAGATAAACAGAAAATAATCTTGACAAAAGTGGAGGGCTACAGGCAAGAAAAGGAATAAATAAAAAAAAATCTTAGAATGAATTTTTACTTTGTAAATAAAGAGGATGTTTTTTTGCTTTTCAATAGACACGGCCGCTGATACAGGGCTGAATATAATATTACCTCCCCCCCCCCCCCCTTGTAGCCGAGAGTTTGTCGCATGAGACGGGATGCGAACCCTTGATCCCTGGCACAAGAGGCAGAAAGCCCTACGACTGGGCAATATTTAACTAGCCGCGCCGCCTGCCTCCCCTATGAGAGAAATCGTAACTTCAACAATTAATATGTCATAAAGTTATAGAAAAAAATAAGTAATCCCTGGAAGGTCCTCTTTCATATAAAATTTGGTTTCGAAATTCCAACGGGAAGTTGATCAAATAGAGTGTGACAGACGGACATTAGGGAATTATATATATACTGTAGGTATTTAAACGAGTGAAAGATTTTATTTTAATAACTAGGGCATTCCCATCTTTTATCCCTTTACTAAACACATTCTTAATAATCAATTTGAAGTTTGTTAATAAAAAAAAATCTGGTGGGACCAGCACGGCTGTGCGAGATATATTTAATTTCCCATAGCACAGTGGTTCCCAACTTGGGGACGATCGCCCCCAAGGGGGCGATTTGGGTTTTCAGGGGGGGCGATAAATAAGTCGTGGGCGATTGGGGGGCGATGAGTATTTGAAGGGAGAAAAATTATTAGTTTACTAAAATTTAAAAAATAAAAATCAAAGAGAAAAATTTCCTATTTACAGAATGGTCAGGATAGAAGAGGACAAAATATTATCATAAAAATAAAATAGTCTGAAGATAATTCCAATCTAGAATTGAAACGTCACTTTTAGCTCACATCCTAAATTTCAATTAAAAAAATCATTTTCTTCAATTTTTTTTCCTCAGGGGGCCCGGGCCCTTTAAGCTCAAATCAAGTTTGATCTTTTTCACGACTCAGGATAGCTAAAAATGCAGATTTCAGTGGCTAATTTTCAAAAAATTTTCCATATCCCCAGATTCCCCGGAAATCCTCTGTCCAGATCTGGCCTCGATAAATTAAAACTTTGTAACTCTTTGTTTAGGAAATTTTGAAAAAATTTTATATAATTTTATTTAAATAAATATTGTAAGCTCTGTATAACTATTTTAAAAGTTGTGTCAAAAACTGTGTAAAAAAGTGTTGGCATGAAGGCCACAATAGTCTTTTAAATACTAAAAAAAAACTTTTTTTTTTTTTTTTTTTGGAGGGGGCCGTATTACTAAGTAGCCCCGGGGCCTGTCAAGACTGTCGGCGGCCCTGTATATAGGCCTACGGTAATAAAATTGTTTAAAATAATAAAAGTGCTTTATTATTTACACTTTACTTCAAATTAAAATTAGGCATAGAATGAAAATGAAAAGGGGGGCGATAGGTGTTAGTCAACCTCCAGAAAGGGGCAATGGGTCAAAAAAGGTTGGGAACCACTGCCATAGCAACTTAGTTTCAAACTTGCATTTTAAATGTTGACTGCTTGAAATAAACTATGGTTATTTTTCAAAATTTTAATCTCATATTTGGACATTTTTATCACAATAGAGAATCGTAAATAAATACAAAATTTCATAAGAATCGGAAAAAAATTTTTTAATTTGTAAAAAGTTCCAAAGGGGACCCGGACCCCCCTTTTGAATCGAAATTAACATACAAATCCCTATAGGAAATTAACATTGGATCTATGGAAGGGAAGAGCCTGAAAATGAATTTGAAAAATCTGAAATCTTTACTATGGAGTACAAGAGTAAAGTGTGCTTCAAAAGATTTAAAGAGGATAATGAGAAAATACACTTTAAAGAGCATGTAAAAAATAACTGATTTTTGACTTTTTATCAAAATCGTTAGAGCGAATTTTGAGAAAATCGAAAAAACTAGAAAAGTACATCAGTATTTTTTGGCCGATTTTTTTTAAAAGCTTATTTTCACGACTTGGGAAGGTACCTAACTTAGATATAAAATTTCAATAGACGTACGTACAATTAAAACAAGAAAAATATTTACAAAAATAAATTTATGTAACAGAAAGGATAATTTCTTTGAGATGATAATCATGCAAGAAATTCATTAACAACATTTAAGATAGACAAATAAACTATTAAGGCAAACCATGGGTGGTCAACCCAAATGATCTTGCGGGCCACTTTGGAAATGCATCATAACTCCCCGGGCCGCAATCTATATTAGTTTTAGGCCGACTATAGACATTTTTTTGGGGTAAAAAATAAAATAAATAGGCATATGTTGCAAGGAATAGTAGCTGAATGTAATTATAATTTATAATGACGAGATAAAGGCAACCAAAAGCAAAATAAAGAAAAAATTTCTTTTTGCTTCATTGAACAACAAAGTGGAAGTTTCGGCCGATTCTTCCGGCCTTCATCAGGCGATGTGTTTTATTTACCTCGAGCTTAGAGGGGCTCTTGGCTGTGTGATTCTTGAACCAGAAGACATGTCAACTGACGAATGTTCGCACCTATGTCAGGAGCCGCCAACTGCTCTTCTAAGCTCGAGAGAAACAAAACACATGTCCTGATGAGGGCTGGAAGAATAGGCCGAAATGTCGACATTGTATTTTATAAAGAAGAGATAAAGGCAGTCAGAGCAAAATAAGGAAAAACATTTTTTATCTTGCTTTATTGAACAACAAGGTAACGTTTTAAATCTTGTGGATGCCGAAATTACTTATAAAAAAAAAGTAAAAAAATACTGGAAAAATTTATATAATTTAATTATTAAAAAAAAAAACAAGTGTTCAGTTAGGTGACCTTGTTTTTAATGATAAATTATTCACTATAGAGAAAAAACTTTTTAAAGTTTAGATGAATTACTATACCTACTTTTTAAACTCTTTTTATCTGATGAATTTTTTCTTCTATTATTTTAGATAAAACTTAGAAGGAAAGAATATAGAAAAAAATATTTTTTTTTTTTTTTTTTTTTTTTTTTTAATTTTGGATGCTGAAGCCTACTTAGGGGTTATAGTATAAATAAATATCATCATCATACTATAAAAATAAGCGCAGCGGCTTGCTTCCTGTTCCTGTGTGTATGTGCCTACCAAGGCGCTGCCAGTATAAAAGAAAGTTGAGTCAAAGAGGAAAATTTAAAACTTGTAAGTAGGAGAGTGGGAAATTTAACTTTAAAATTTTGCAAATTGCTCGCCGAAGGCGGAGCTCTCCCGCACTTGTATTTTAAATAAAGTGTATCGAA
>JAKCPI010014227.1:0-46107 GCA_023213315.1 Euborellia annulipes | reverse complement strand
TGAATTTCTCCTTATTTATTCTATTATTCCTTTGAGATCTCTGACAAAGAAGAGTAAGTAAAAACATTTCCTTAATTCAAACAATTTGATTTAATAATTCTTTAAGAAATACTGTAAATAGACAGATAAACAGAAAATAATCTTGACAAAAGTGGAGGGCTACAGGCAAGAAAAGGAATAAATAAAAAAAAATCTTAGAATGAATTTTTTACTTTGTAAATAAAGAGGATGTTTTTTTTGCTTTTCAATAGACACGTCCATTGCTGATACAGGGCTGAATATAATAGTTACCTCCCCCCCCTTGTAGCCGAGAGTTTAATACGCATGAGACGGGATGCGAACCCTTGATCCCTGGCACAAGAGGCAGAAAGCCCTACGACTGGGCAATATTTAACTAGCCGCGCCGCCTGCCTCCCCCTATGCAGAGAAATCGTAACTTCAACAATTAATATGTCATAAAGTTATAGAAAAAAATAAGTAATCCCTGGAAGGTCCTCTTTCATATAAAATTTGGTTTCGAAATTCCAACGGGAAGTTGATCAAATAGAGTGTGACAGACGGACATTAGGGAATTATATATATACTGTAGGTATTTAAACGAGTGAAAGATTTTATTTTAATAACTAGGGCATTCCCATCTTTTATCCCTTTACTAAACACATTCTTAATAATCAATTTGAAGTTTGTTAATAAAAAAATCTGGTGTGACCAGCACGGCTGTAGAAGAGATATATTTAATTTCCCATAGCACAGTGGTTCCCAACTTGAGGACGATCGCCCCCAAGGGGGGCGATTTGGGGTTTTCAGGGGGGCGATAAATAAGTCGTGGGCGATTGGGGGGGCGATGAGTATTTAAAGGGAGAAAAATTATTAGTTTACTAAAAATTTAAAAAATAAAAATCAAAGGAGAAAAATTTCCTATTTACAGAATGGTCAGGATAGAAGAGGACAAAATATTATCATAAAAATAAAATAGTCTGAAGATAATTCCAATCTAGAATTGAAACGTCACTTTTAGCTCACATCCTAAATTTCAATTAAAAAATCATTTTCTTGAACTTTTTTTCTCCAGGGGGCCCGGGCCCTTTAAGCTCAAATCAAGTTTGATCTTTTTCACGACTCAGGATAGCTAAAAATGCAGATTTCAGTGGCTAATTTTCAAAAAATTTTCCATATCCCCAGATTCCCCCGGAAATCCTCTGTCCGGATCTGGCCTCGATAAATTAAAACTTTGTAACTCTTTGTTTAGGAAATTTTGAAAAAATTTTATATAATTTTATTTAAATAAATATTGTAAGCTCTGTATAACTATTTTAAAAAGTTGTGTCAAAAACTGTGTAAAAAAGTGTTGGCATGAAGGCCACAATAGTCTTTTAAATACTAAAAAAAAACTTTTTTTTTTTGTTTTTTTTTTTTTTTTGGAGGGGGGCCGTATTACTAAGTAGCCCCGGGGCCTGTCAAGACTGTCGGCGGCCCTGTATATAGGCCTACGGTAATAAAATTGTTTAAAATAATAAAAGTGCTTTATTATTTACACTTTACTTCAAATTAAAATTAGGCATAGAATGAAAATGAAAAGGGGGGGGCGATAGGTGTTAGTCAACCTCCAGAAAGGGGCAATGGGTCAAAAAAGGTTGGGAACCACTGCCATAGCAACTTAGTTTCAAACTTGCATTTTAAATGTTGACTGCTTGAAATAAACTATGGTTATTTTTCAAAATTTTAATCTCATATTTGGACATTTTATCACAATAGAGAATCCTAAATAAATACAAAATTTCATAAGAATTGGGAAAATTTTTTTTAATTTGTAAAAAGTTCCAAAGGGGACCCGGACCCCCCCTTTTGAATCGAAATTAACATACAAATCCCTATAGGAAATTAACATTGGATCTATGGAAGGAAGAGCCTGAAAATGAATTTGAAAAATCTGAAATCTTTACTATGGAGTACAAGAGTAAAGTGTGCTTCAAAAGATTTAAAGAGGATAATGAGAAAATACACTTTAAAGAGCATGTAAAAAATAACTGATTTTTGACTTTTTATCAAAATCGTTAGAGCGAATTTTGAGAAAATCGAAAAAACTGAAAAGTACATCAGTATTTTTTGGCCGATTTTGTTTAAAAGCTTATTTTCACGACTTGGGAAGGTACCTAACTTAGATATAAAATTTCAATAGACGTACGTACAATTAAAACAAGAAAAATATTTACAAAATAAATTTAAGTAACAGAAAGGATAATTTCTTTGAGATGATAATCATGCAAGAAATTCATTAACAACATTTAAGATAGACAAATAAACTATTAAGGCAAACCATGGGTGGTCAACCCAAATGATCTTGCGGGCCACTTTGGAAATGCATCATAACTCCCCGGGCCGCAATCTATATTAGTTTTAGGCCGACTATAGACATTTTTTTGGGGTAAAAAAATAAAATAAATAGGCATATGTTGCAAGGAATAGTAGCTGAATGTAATTATAATTTATAATGACGAGATAAAGGCAACCAAAAGCAAAATAAAGAAAAAATTTCTTTTGCTTCATTGAACAACAAAGTGGAAGTTTCGGCCGATTCTTCCGGCCTTCATCAGGCGATGTGTTTTATTTACCTCGAGCTTAGAGGGGCTCTTGGCTGTGTGATTCTTGAACCAGAAGACATGTCAACTGACGAATGTTCGCACCTATGTCAGGAGCCGCCAACTGCTCTTCTAAGCTCGAGAGAAACAAAACACATGTCCTGATGAGGGCTGGAAGAATAGGCCGAAATGTCGACATTGTATTTTATAAAGAAGAGATAAAGGCAGTCAGAGCAAAATAAGGAAAAACATTTTTATCTTGCTTTATTGAACAACAAGGTAACGTTTTAAATCTTGTGGATGCCGAAATTACTTAAAAAAAAGTAAAAAAATACTGGAAAAATTTATATAATTTAATTATTAAAAAAAAAAAACAAGTGTTCAGTTAGGTGACCTTGTTTTTAATGATAAATTATTCACTATAGAGAAAAACTTTTTAAAGTTTAGATGAATTACTATACCTACTTTTTAAACTCTTTTATCTGATGAATTTTTTCTTCTATTATTTTAGATAAAACTTAGAAGGAAAGAATATAGAAAAAATATTTTTTTTTTTTTAATTTTGGATGCTGAAGCCATTTAGGGGTTATAGTATAAATAAATATCATCATCATACTATAAAATAAAGCGCAGCGGCTTGCTTCCTGTTCCTGTGTGTATGTGCCTACCAAGGCGCTGCCAGTATAAAAGGAAGTTGAGTCAAAGAGGAAAATTTAAAACTTGTAAGTAGGAGAGGGAAATTTAACTTTAAAATTTTGCAATTGCTCGCCGAAGGCGGGCTTTTCCACTTGTATTTTAAATAAAGTGTATCGAAGGCTAAAACAATATCTATCCAAGACCAACCATCCTTAGCTAAGTCAATGGCCGCTAAATGAAATTTAAATTTATTTCAATGTTGATCATTGCTCTCGAGAGGGCCATATTGGAGAAAGTCGAAAAAATTGTCTCCCAAAACGGTTCGATGAGAAAGAATTATATTAGATTATTGTTTTGCAATTTTACTTTCTCTTACCTCTATAAATGTTAATATAAAGAGAGAGAAAGTATTGGATTCATGTCAAAAATTCGATGTCGAGATTTTGATGGATCTTCACGTTTTGAGGTCCCCTGAGTCCAAAAAAGTGGTTTTCGCGACATGGTCTGTCTGTGTGTCTGTCTGGGTGTCTGTGAACAAAATATCTCAAGAACGAAAAGAGCTAGGAAGTTGAAATTTTATTTAGTTAGGCACCCCCCTGGGACGTGACACGAAGCTTTTGAACAACATCGACCAAAGAGTACTAGTACTTTACTGATGCACTTTTTCAGTTTTTTTAGATTTTCTCTAAATTCGCTCCAACGATTTTTTTTTAAATTCAAAAATCAATTATTTTTTAGATTCTTTTTAAAATGTATATTCTCATTTTGTCATTGAAATCTTCTGAAGACCACTTTACTCCTGTACTCCATAGAAAAGATAGGAGAAATGGTTGCCATGGTAACAAAATATAAATATTTTCACATATAAATTTTACATTTTGAAAATCCATTGTACCCTACTGTCGGAAACTAAATACATGTCGACACAAAAAATCTGGTGTGACAAGCACAGTACACAACTTTCGATTACCGAAGGTAAGAGAAAGTTGTGTGCTGTGCGACCAGTCACACCAGATTTTTTTCGATGAGAAAGAATTATATTAGATTATTGTTTTGCAATTTTACTTTCTCTGCTTACCTCTATAAATGTTAATATATAGAGAGAGAAAGTATTGGATTCATGTCAAAAATTCGATGTCGAGATTGCAGTGGATCTTCCACGTTTTGAGGTCCCCCTGAGTCCAAAAAGTGGTTTTCGCGACATGGTCTGTCTGTGTGTCTGTCTGGGTGTCTGTGAACAAAATATCTCAAGAACGAAAAAGAGCTAGGAAGTTGAAATTTTACATTTAAGTTATGCACTCCTGGGACTGACGCGAAGCTTTTGAACAACATCGACCAAAATGCTAGTACTTTACTGATGCACTTTTTCGTTTTTTAAGATTTTCTCTAAATTCGCTCCAACGATTTTTTTTAAATTCAAAAATCAATTATTTTTAAGATTCTTTTTTTAAAATGTATATTCTCATTTTGTCATTGAAATCTTCTGAAGACCACTTTACTCTTAATGCTCCATAGAAAAGATAGGAGAAATGGTTGCCATGGTAACAAAATATAAATATTTTCACATATAAATTTTACATTTTGAAATCCATTGTATACCCTACTGTCGGAAACTAAACATGTCGACACAAAAATCTGGTGTGACAAGCACAGTACAAACTTTCGATTACCGAAGGTAAGAAAGTTATTATTAACTGTGCGACCAATCACACCAGGGCCGGTTGGGTTTGAGGTGTGTGTCTTCGTGCACTTAAGCACCTCGGGCAAATAAGTTAAACGGGGATCACGATAGGAATTTCAAATAATAACGAATCACTTAAAACAAAAGGAAAATTTGCCACTGCTCTAATGATGATTGTCTTAAGTGGGCGTCTCGAAATTTATAAAATTTTTGAGAGTTTGCGGCCACACAAGAAGCTATCGACCTCAAATTTTTTTTTTAATTATAGCTATTTAAAATATCTACACCTTAGAGAAGGCCATTTTTTGATTTTCGATTTTTTTTTTAGATTAATCACATTAAATAAAAGATATTAAAAAAAAATTCTGTTTATATCTTATACATGTAGATAATACACTGCCTGCTCGCCTTCTAAACCAAGGGTAGCGGATCCCAGGCAGTCCAATGATTTTATTTAAGCCATTTGGATACTAAATGGCCTAAATAAATATGCCCGGACCCCCAATGATATACAGTATATATTAATACAAATACGGTATCGTTTCTTATATGGCCTGAATTGTCGAAAAGACTGTGCGTATATGTGTGTGTGGAAAAAAGTATGATTGTTTAAAAAAAAAAGGCAAGAAAATAATATTTAAGAATTTGTGAGTTTAAGAGAAATGTTTATGGGCAGTTTTTGGTTTGGTGGTCTTGTGCATAGGGACCACAAGAGAAAAACTAGAGATTCTGGGTTCGAATTCGAGGGCCAACAAATTAACACACAAATTTGTTAAACATATCTATGACTAGTCAAGTTCAAATAGAGGTTATTCATTGAATATTAATATCTTATTCAAATATATAGGCTATATCTGTAACTGTAAGAAGAAAAGTTGAATTTAAAATATCTATGATTGGATTCAAATGAGATAAAATTTGCATGTATTAATTTAACATGTCGCTAAGCCGAGAATAGAGAGAGTAAATTTTACCACAGAATATAATTACTATTTGTACTTTTCGGGATAATCCAGGGAAACTTTTATTTGCTATAATAATTTAATTATACCCTGAATATATAAAATAAATCGACTATACGGGAAATACCATAATTTTTTTCATATACTTTTATAATCGCGCATATATAATTAATGAATTTAATCCATTTTATTCAGGAATAATTTCGAATTTTTTTTTATTTGAAAACAAACATATTTATTAGTTCCCTCACATGATATATATATTTAAAATCAATTTCTCATTACTGTAATGCATTAAGCGCTTACGTGATAATATTGTTATCTGATTCATTTTATTTTCCTCTGTTTTCACTTGGGCAAATACATAATTCGGGAATTTAATAGAAACTGATAAAATTATCAAAATGACAAACAAATAATGGATTTTTGATATGATATAACAAATTAAATATAGATATTAGATTATCAATCACAAATTGACACGCTAATGATCTTTAACATTCCTTTTTATGAACCCCTTTTTACTTATATTATAGATTGGATTCATATCAAAAAATTCGATATCGATATTTTGATGGAAATACACGTTTTCTATATCCTCTGAGTTCAAAAAAGTCCCGCAAAATGTGATCAAAATGGGAAAGTAACACGAATCTTTTGAACCAAGAGTACTAGTACTTTACTGATGCACTTTTTTCAAAATTCGATGTCGAGACTTTAAATGGATATAGACGTTTTGAGGTCCCCTGAATCCAAAAAGTGGTTTTCGCGACATGGTCTGTCTCTGTGTGTGTGTGTGTATGTTCAATTTTAAGCATGAAGGAATTGAGCTAGGAAGTTGAAATTTTATATTTGAGTTAAACACCCCCCGGGACCGACAAAATAAGCTTTTAATCAAAATCAGCCAAAGAGTACTAGTACTTTACTGATGCACTTTTTTCAATTTTTCTCGATTTTCTCAAAATTTACTTTAACGATTTTGATTAAAATTTAAAAATAATTTTTTAGATACTCTTTTATTCTCAATATTGCTTGCGAGGGCTGGTTATCATGCATAGATCTGCCTCTCAGACGTTTCGCTCCGAAATTTCAACTTGTATGTGGCATTAGAGTGAGCCGCTGATAAAGAAGTGCTATTAAATGCCTTCGAAATATTCTGAGAAAACACTCTAAAAGTTATTTTTCTCATTGCCAAGAGCCTAGCCTTCACCTGTTATCATTCTTCATAAATCATCAAAAATTAAATTTAAAAATTAAAATTTCATAAGGAGTCCTTTGAAAATTTTAAGCGAATGGGATTGGTGACACCGAGCAATCAGCGTGTGGATCGTCCCCATGTAGTCACCGATATTAGTGTATGTAAATAAATGGTTAATTTTTACTATAAATTTCTCTCCCACCAGAGAGCGCTGGCTTACACTTCACTAGTTCTTTTTTGACATTAGCTCTTCGTTTATGATTCTTCCGAGTGCGCTATTTGTTCTGTTACTAGTTCTTTTTTTTTGGTTTCGAGGTCCAAACCCCTTCAGTTTTGAGAGATAAACCATTGCATAAAAACCCCCGAGGGCCGGAAAAATTTTTTTCCCCCCCAAAGAAAGGTTTTTGGAAAGAAGGCGATTTTAAAATTAAACTCAAAGAATGAATCACAAAGTGAGAATACGAGAATCATGAGTTAAGCACACCAGCGCTGTCTGGTGGGAGCGAACTTTATAGTAAAGATTAGCCGAAACTAAATATGTGTCAACACTTAAATTCTGGTGATAAGAGCACAGAACACAACTTTCTATTACTCTGTGCGATCACTCACACGAGTTTTCTTTTTAAATTTGAATATGTTTTTTACTTTCTCTAACCTCTATATATGTAAATATATATATAGAGAGAGAAAGTATTGGATTCATGTCAAAAACAAAAAATTTGATGGATTTACACGTTTTGAGGTCCCCTGAATCCAAAAAAGTGGTTTTCTCGACATGGTCTGTCTGTCTGTGAACAAAATATATTTAGAACGAATTAGCTAAGAGATTGAAATCTTATATTTAAGTTAGGTACCCCCCTGAGAGGTAACACGAACCTTTTGAACAAAATCGGTCAAAAAGTACTAGCACTTTACTGATGTACTTTTTCGGGTTTTTTTATTTTCTCAAAATTCGCTCCAATGATTTTGTTTAAAATTCATAAACTAATTTTTTTTACATGCTCTTTCAAATGTATATTTTCATTTTGCCATTGAAATCTTCTGAAAACCACTTTACTCTTGTACATGGTAACAAAATATAAATATTTTCCCATATTTGTAAATTTTACATCTTGAAATTCGAATGTACCGTACTGTCGGAAACTAAATAGGGTCTATATGTTATCTATGTCGACACAAAAAATCTGGTGTGACAAGCACAGAATACAACTTTTGATTACCGAAGGTAAGAGAAATTTTTGTGCTGTGCGACCAGTCACACCAGATTTTTATAAAAAAATTTCGTAACATTCTGAAGGAAACTCAATAAAATATACACAGGTATAATACATCGATCTAAATTTATTATTTGACTTTTGTTGTTTGTACAACTAAACTCTCCTCCTTTTCCATTCCTTAATTTGGGCTTCATGTATGTAATTACAACAGCAATAAAGTTTTTAAGACGTACGGTCAATATACTCCTATCATTTTATTTGGCAATTCGTCGTGCTTTTCCTTTTATCTACATTACAAACCTTAAAGGTTTTGATTGTGCATTTTCTACTCATAGAGAGTAAATAAATTTCCTTTAATAGCTCTATAATCCCGGTTATCAGAATATCAATGTCCGCTCCTCATTATCTTCATAAGAGAGCGAGCGATATGAGAATAATCCCCTCTCCAATTCAATGGCCATTTTATTCATAGAGACAACCAACCCTTTGGAAGTTAACAAATGTAGAGATAATGATTTTATTGATGAGATCCGTGAAATTCAGATAAAATATGAAATCATTTTTTATCTCACCCACTAAGTTTTGTATTAATTTGAAAAATGTTATCCATTTAGAAGCATACAGATATTCTAATGGCATGAGATTTTGATTTTATTGTAATTTATTGTATTAAAAAGAGACAATGAAATGGCTATTGGGAAAAAAATTAAGTTAGTATTTTCTTGGTCTTGTATTTTTCACAAAACTTGTGCCACTTTTGTATTCGGCATTCCACTCAGAGGCGCATCCAGAGGTGTTTTTCGGGGGGGGGGGGGTAATCTGGTGTGACTGATAGCACATTTTTTCTTATTTTCGGTAATTTAAAGGTGTATTCTGTAGTTGTTTGCCAGAATATATACCGTATATACAAATCAAATTTTTAAGTATTTAAAAAAAATATTTTTCTCAAATCTCGTGGGGGGGGGGGCATTTTCCCTTTTACCCTCCTTGTATCCGCCCTTGATTCCACTTCTGTTGTTGTTATGATTATAATGGGAATAAAAAGACCACTAACAACAAATTTTGTTTGATCTAATTCAGAATTTTAAAAAAAGATCTTAATTTCATGATTATTCTATTCAAAAAATTAATTAATTCAACACTCATCAATGAGATGATATCGATCACCAAAAGATAATTAAATATTTCTATTAAAGAAATAAGCTATCGTCTTTTTCTTTGCTTAAAATGCAGAGAAGGCTAAAAAAGAATTTTGTAAAAATTTTGTTATTATTATGGGAGTTTTTAATTATAGATCACAATTTTGTAATAATTATTTATTAAACTATTTATTCTGCAGTCATTTTCAAGTACTGTGCACTTGCTTCAACTCAAGTGAACTAATCTTTAAGGCCGAACGCACACCAACTGTTTTTTCAATGCTTTTCTATGGGTCAACGCACACCAAAGAGACAAAACACAATTGGACATGATTCGACATCATTGGAAAAATTGTTTTGCTCAATGAGTGTGCGTTGGCATTGAGCAAAACATTTTAGTCTTGGACAAAACGTTTTGTCCGAAAACGTTTTGTTCAATTGGTGTACGTTTAGCCTAAGGGACCTTTACGTGCATTTTATATGCAACGACGTCAGCGCCATCTACAGTCATTACCATGAAGTTAGAAAACAATCATCAAAGAAGGTGTTTATATAAAAAGCATGATGTTACTATAAGTTTTTTGAATTTGATTTTTTATTTTGTTACAAAGATGGAAACGTTGTACAGTATTTATATTTTCAATAAATAGTGTATTAATAACTAATACAAAATGAGGTCTATAATTAAAAACTTCCATAATAATAATAATATAAACGACAAAAGCTTTAATAACCACATTCGTGATAAATATAAACTAAAAATTTTCTATTGTTGCCCAATAGAGCTAATGGCCATAAAATAAATAATTAAAAAAAAAAAATAAATAAATAAAAGCCTCGGGCATTTATTTTACAAGCATAAATTCGACAACAGCGCGTTAAGGGTAGATATTTATAAAATTGTTTTTCTCGATACTATTTATCGCTGTGTAAAGTAGCCTATTCGAAATTTAACACCCCCAAGGGACCCTCCACCATTTTATTACATTTCAAGGTCACCATATATAAATGATGAAATGTAGGCCTATGTTAGTCATTTATTCATTCCATTTTGTTCAGAATAATATTTTGATTAATCTCTTATCCCTCTATCTCTCTCTCTCTTCCTCGTTCTAATCATGTTAATTTATAGCTACCGAGTAAATAAATCATTATAATTAATTAAAACCAAGCGATTGTATTAAGAATTCCTCTATTCAAATTAGTAAATAACATTTTCACAAATATCTCTTTTGACAAGATCCCCGATACATTGAGACTGTTTGCAGAAACCATTGATTCAATCAAGTTTCTTTGAATAACGCACGTGCTTTTATTATTCAAGTGTGAGACGTGCCTCTACCGGCTTTTTTTCCGCCTCGTTTTTTTTTTTTTTTTTTTTTATCTGCGCTTTCCTTCTTCTGTCTGGCTGTAGCAGAAAGCCACGTCCCTCGAGTGAATTAGGCAAAAAGGGTGGTACAAGAGGGGGCGGGTTGTGATTCATCCACCCCCTCCCCCTGAACACCTCCTTTTCCGGGGGCTGAAAAAGTCGGCTCAGTCTTTCCAACACACCCCCAAATCACGCAAATTTGTTTCTACTTTGATTCCTTTCTCGCTTTCTACCTCCTATTGGCTTTATAGGCAAACTTAGAGGGAAAGCAGTTAAATGAGCTTCAATGACAAGAGAATCGGCCCAATGCTATTTCGGCTTATGGGCTCTTCAATTAAATTAAAATGTCTTCAATTCATTAATAATTTGTTTTTGTTTTGTTTTGTTTTTTAGATTTCTCAATTAATCTTCTTGATTTTTTATGGACCTGTATAATTTAGAATATGATTTAATAAATGAAGATGTATTGAATCAACAGTTTGAAGGAGAGAACAACCATCAAAAATTGAAAATTTGGTTGAAAATTCTGCACAAAATAAGGGAGAAAAAAATTGACAAAAACTATACTTCTTTAATGGTCTATTTGGGTATGGAAATATTCATAGGTTTGAAGAAAGGAATAAAACCAGGTTTTTGTTTCATTCTTGAAACTGATATCTATAGATTTTTCTAGATTTCTTAGATTTTAAGAACTGGGGGGCCCAAGTTGTACAAAAAACTGCCAAATCTCGAGACAAGTCCTCATTTTTAATATTCACATAATTGAACTACACATTGCCAGCAGGTTATGTATCCACATCAGAGTTTATCGATGGATTTGTAAAAGATACTTTCTTCCTTCAAAGCCGGAGTAAAAATGATTAAAAATGATAGAGGGATACACACGCCCGCAACAGGTCTGCATAGTAAACCTTTAGAGACACACACGCTCACACCAGAGACACACAGGGATACACAAGCCCGCACCAGGGACACACATTTTTCTTCTGGTCACTTTCGATCTACTGTGTGTGTCCCTGGTGTGAGCGTGTATAGGCCTATCCGCATATTTTCTCAATTTTTCTTGGGGCAGGGATCTTTCTGGAAGGGGGGCGGCACCCCCTAGTTACGCCCATGGGCGTTTCGCTTCCACATTACCGCATCGCCAGAACTCAGGTTAAAATTACTCTTCCTTTTGTAATTAAGGAATTTACTTGATTGCACCAAATTGTAGCGTATTTTTTGCTTAACAGCTGTTAAGCCTAAGCTCTAAGAAATAGGTGGGTAACAGCAAGAAGTTAATGCGATCACCTCTAAATTATAGCACGTCTCAAGCCTTGCAGACTAGCGTGCTAACCTCGTAAACCAAAAGTCGCGGGTTCGGACCCCAGGCAGTCCGATGATTTTATTTAAGCCATTTGGACTAACTTTCCACATTACCAGCAGCTTCCATGATTTCACCTCTTCCTCTACAATAAACAATGATTTTAGTTAAATTTAATTTTAAGGTATTTATTTTTAATTTCTTCTTAAAAATATTAATAATTAAATTCTTGAAACAACTTTAAACGATCTTTCTCCATTAGACCAGGCGCTGGAGGTAGTTGAGTATGCAAAATTTGAGGACCGAATTCTGACAATGGATTTGGGCTAAGAATAGCTCCCAGAATAAGGATCCGGATCTTGCCGGGCCAATTTTTGGTCCAATTTTTTTTTACCCCCACCCCATAGGAAATCAATGGAGTGCATGCTAAGATGATGTGAAGATTTGCAATTATGGTCAAATTCGAGTACTTAAAACCTCAAACAATGAAAAAACTGTCTTGTCAGCAACTGAGGGGATCCTCTAGAGTCCCCTGAGAAGTACTATCTTGCCACCAGTTGTGGTGGTCCCCTCTAACCCCTTCATCTCTTTTCTCTCTCTTTGTTATAAATTTAAATATACGGCTTTAACACCATGCCAAATTGTGGGGACCGGCAATTATGTTCATAATCCACTACCTGGTGCTCTAATCAATGAAAAATACTATCTTGCCACCAGTTGTGGTGGTCCTCTCTAACCCCTTTACCTCTTTTCTCTCTCTTTGTTATAAATTTAAATATACGGCCTTAACATCATGCCAAATTGTGGGGACCGGCAATTATGCTCATAATCCACTAGCTGGTATCCCAATCAATGAAAAATACTATCTTGCCGCCAACTGCGGTGGTCCTCTCTAACCCCTTTACCTCTTTTCTCTCTCTTTGTTATAAATTTAAATGTACGGCTTTAACATCATGCCAAATTGTGGGGACCGGCAATTATGTTCATAATCCACTAGCTGGTATCCCAATCAATGAAAAGTACTATCTTGCCGCCAGCTGCGGTGGTCCTCTCTAACCCCTTTACCTCTTTTCTCTCTCTTTGTTATAAATTTAAATATACGGCCTTAACATCATGCCAAATTGTGGGGACCGGCAATTATGCTCATAATCCACTAGCTGGTATCCCAATCAATGAAAAATACTATCTTGCCGCCAACTGCGGTGGTCCTCTCTAACCCCTTTACCTCTTTTCTCTCTCTTTGTTATAAATTTAAATATACGGCCTTAACATCATGCCAAATTGTGGGGACCGGCAATTATGCTCATAATCCACTAGCTGGTATCCCAATCAATGAAAAATACTATCTTGCCGCCAACTGCGGTGGTCCCCTCCTAACCCCTTCACCTCTTTTCTCTCTCTCTTTGTTATAAATTTAAATATACGGCTTTAACATCATGCCAAATTGTGGGGACCGGCAATTATGTTCATAATCCACTAGCTGGTATCCCAATCAATGAAAAATACTATCTTGCCGCCAGCTGCGGTGGTCCTCTCTAACCCCTTTACCTCTTTTCTCTCTCTTTGTTATAAATTTAAATATACGGCCTTAACATCATGCCAAATTGTGGGGACCGGCAATTATGCTCATAATCCACTACCTGGTGCTCTAATCAATGAAAAATACTATCTTGCCACCAGTTGTGGTGGTCCCCTCTAACCTCTTCACCTCTTTTATCTCCCTTTATTATAAATACACCAGGTAGTGGATTATGAACATAATTGCTGGTCCCCACAATTTGGCATGATGTTAAAGCCGTATATTTAAATTTATAACAGAGAGAGAGAAAAGAGGTGAAGGGGTTAAAGGGGACCACCGCAGTTGGCGGCAAGATAGTATTTTTCATTGATTGGGATACCAGGTAGTGGATTATGAACATAATTGCCGGTCCCTACAATTTGGCATGTTGTTAAAGCCGTACATTTAAATTTATAACAAAGAGAGAGAAAAGAGGTGAAGGGGTTAAAGGGGACCACCTCAGTTGGCGACAAGATAGTATTTTTCATTGATTGGGATACCAGCTAGTGTATTATGAACATAATTGCCGGTCCCCACAATTTGGCATGATGTTAAAGCCGTATATTTAAATTTATAACAAAGAGAGAGAGAAAAGAGGTGAAGGGGTTAGAGGGGACCACCGCAGTTGGCGGCAAGATAGTATTTTTCATTGATTGGGATACCAGGTAGTGGATTATGAACATAATTGCCGGTCCCCACAATTTGGCATGATGTTAAAGCCGTATATTTAAATTTATAACAAAGAGAGAGAGAAAAGAGGTAAAGGGGTTAGGAGGGGACCACCGCAGCTGGCGGCAAGATAGTATTTTTCATTGATTGGGATACCAGCTAGTGGATTATAGGGCGTATGAAATTTGCTCGGGGGCCTAACTCACAATTTTCTGTGGCAAATTATTTTATTAAGCCACTATACTTTTTATCACACAATGATTTGAGAGAACACTATTAGATTGTGGAACCAAAGTTGGTCCATCTGCGGAAAATTTGATGCGCTTATGTCTGTATAGCGGCAGAGATAGTATATGTGTTTGGGAATTCCGCAGTTGGCGGCAGATAGCCCCCCCATGATGGGATACCAGTTAGTGGATTATGAGCATAATTGCCGGTCCCCACAATTTGGCATGATGTTAAGGCCGTATATTTAAATTTATAACAAAGAGAGAGAAAAAGAGGTAAAGGGGTTAGAGAGGACCACCGCAGCTGGCGGCAAGATAGTATTTTTCATTGATTGGGATACCAGCTAGTGGATTATGAACATAATTGCCGGTCCCCACAATTTGGCATGATGTTAAAGCCGTATATTTAAATTTATAACAAAGAGAGAGAGAAAAGAGGTGAAGGGGTTAGAGGGGACCACCGCAGTTGGCGGCAAGATAGTATTTTTCATTGATTGGGATACCAGGTAGTGGATTATGAACATAATTGCCGGTCCCCACAATTTGGCATGGTGTTAAAGCCGTATATTTAAATTTATAACAAAGAGAGAGAAAAGAGATGAAGGGGTTAGAGGGGACCACCACAACTGGTGGCAAGATAGTACTTCTCAGGGGACTCTAGAGGATCCCCTCAGTTGCTGACAAGACAGTTTTTTCATTGTTTGAGGTTTTAAGTACTCGAATTTGACCATAATTGCAAATCTTCACATCATCTTAGCATGCACTCCATTGATTTCCTATGGGGTGGGGGTAAAAAAAAATTGGACCAAAAATTGGCCCGGCAAGATCCGGATCCTTATTCTGGGAGCTATTCTTAGCCCAAATCCATTGTCAGAATTCGGTCCTCAAATTTTGCATACTCAACTACCTCCAGCGCCCGCTCTAAATATTCAAATGTTGTTTTAAAAGTTTTTTTCTATTTCTTTTTTTTTTAACAAACTTTGAGACACACCAAATGATAAATTTAAAATGAAATGATTTCAGTCTATTTTTTACATACTGTACATTTATTTCAATATTGATTATTATTAGGGCTATCGTTGTCGATGACTAACGAATAGGAGAAAATTAAAATTTTTAATTTAATTAAAACCAAGAGGATTAAGGTTAAGGTTTACTTTCAAGGGACAAACATTACCAAATGAGCATGGGCGTAACTTGGGGGAACCCGGGGGGGGGGGACTTCGAACCGTGTATATCCATCAAAATCTCGACATCGAATTTTTTACATGAATTCACTAGTTTCTCTTTTTCAATATATATGTAACATACATTTAGGTAAGAGAAAGTAAAAAGTTAAGGATCTCAAGACAATTTTATATATGGGGTCGTCCACATATTACGTAACGCTTTTTTTGACGATATTCTGGTGCCCACCCCCCCCTGTCACAGTCACATACAAACAAACCCCCCTACAAATATTAGGTCACAGCATAGAACTACCCCCCCCCCCCCCCCATAATATCTTCACCGAAATTGTTTTAAAACTTTTTCTTAAAATTTCCTATAGAAAATTAATATCACTTCCCTCGTGACTCAAACAATCACTCCATCCATTGTTGCGAAATCATTTCGCATTTTTACTTTCTCTTGCCTATATATGTTAATATATATAGAGAAAATAATGGATTCAGGTCAAAAATTCGATGTCGAGATTTTGACGGATATACACGTTTTACGGTCCCTGAGTCCCAAAAGTGGTTTTCGCGACATAGTCTGTTTGTAGGTCTGTGTAAAAAATATCTAAAAAGAAAAGAGCTAGGAGGTTGAAATTTTATATTTAAGTAAGGTACTCTCCTGAGGCGTGAAAATAAGCTTTTAAACAAAATCGGCCAAAAAGTACTAATACTCTACTGATGTACTTTTTTCGATTTTTTCAAAATTCGCTTTAACAATTTTGTTTAAAATTCAAAAATGAATTATTTTTTAAATGCAAACAAAAACATATATATATGTCGAACAAAAAATCTGGTGTGACAAGCACAGAACTCAACTTTCGAATACCGAAGGTAAGAGAAAGTTGTGTGCTGTGCGACAGTCACGCCAGATTTTTTTTTAGTGTAGGACTCTCATTCCATCTTTTCAAACTCAGGTTTCGTTTTATAAATTCAACTTTGAATTGTGATGTCACACTTAGAGAAACCCTCCGGTCCCCCATGTCACAATTAGTAACGTTGTCCAGACCCCCTAACGCGTTACGTATTATGTGGACGACCCCTATATTTTTAAAAATATTTAATTGTCAAAGAGCTGAATGATGACGAAGAACAGAGATTGACCTTAAACCCTTAACTAGTCCCTTTTTAGGAAATATTTTATTTTATCAGTGCCCTTATTTGGCTTATATATATATTTTTAAATTACTTCATTAACCAAACAAATTACCAGAGTAAATATTATTTTATAAATGTTTGTAGAAGAATTTTTTCTTTCAGTCATCTCTCTCTTTTATATTTAGAAAATAAAATTAAATATTTAATAATTTATAAACATAGAATGATTAACGAATGATTGATACTTGTTAGATGTTTATTTGAAAATTTAGACTCTGTTGCTAAAATAATATTATTTAATTTATATTTGCTTAACAAATGGTTTCTATACTTTCTACCAATATAAATTTTCAATATAACATAAAAGTAGTTTATATAAACTCTAAATTTTTTCGGGTATTAATTTTTTTTATTTGTTTGTCACAAAAGTTTTGATTTCAGATTTTTGTAGAGCGAAAACAGTAGTTATGTACACGTTTTTCGATATATTGAATACAGTGGCGGTCTCAGAAATTTATAAGCCCCCCCCTACAAAAGTTCTTTTTAATTCTCATTTGAATCCAGAATTAAAATATAATAAAGCATTATTACTTGTTTACCCTCCCCCCCCTTTTCGGCCCTGGAATATTTTGTGTAGGAGAGTCAGTGGCAAAAAGGAGAGGGTAATGGAAGTAATAATGATTTATTATATTTTAATTCCGGATTCAAATGAGAATTAAAAAAGAACTTTTATATGTTTAATATCATGATATTAATATTTTTTTCTATCTAACGGGAGGGGGGGAGAGGGGGGAACGTCCTTCTGGGCCTCCCCCTGAGATCGCTGAAGATTGAATTTTTTTTTAGATATTTGACATATTTGATATATTTATTTTTCTTTTTATAATTTTTTCGGTATCTTAGGCTATTTAGACTTGGACGAAAATCATTATTTAAATGGGAAAAATGCATTGAAAAAAACAGTTTTAGGCAACGTTTTGTCCGAACACGTTTTTGCTTATTTGGTGTGCGTTTAGAGTCCAGGCACATTTTATTTATACGATTTGCTATCCAAATGATTTAAATATTCTTCAGACTTCCTAAGATCCGAACCCGCCCCGTGGTTTCAAAACTATCAATATTGACATTTGTCAAATGTTCTAGTCTCTCGGCCCGGGGGAGGGGGATTAAAATTTTCAGAAAATATAAATAAATATACACTAGGGTGGGTCAATTTTTTTTTGAGTCAAAGGCACATCGCGATTCTCGTTCTATGGGTCATTCCAAGAAACTTTGCCAAAGAAACCATAGGTCAAAAATAAATGGATTTCTCGACCCAAAAAACCGCAACATACACGTTTGGCTAGAGCAAATACAATTTTTTTGCCTATATACCTGAATATTTTGTAAAAATACCTATTTTGAAAAATCCAGGGGCTCGAAATTCATTTTTGACCTTTGGTTTCTTTGGCAAAGTTTCTTGGAATGACCCTTAGAACAAGAATCGCGATGTGCCTTTCCACATTTTTTGGGTCCCCTACAATTTCCTCACCCTAATATACACATTGAATTAATTTTATTCTAAGGGCCGTTGGCCAAAAATAAATAATTTTGCGTATTATCGTTTATTTGTAAATATTTGGATCCCAGTGAGATGGAATCATCCTCAGTACAATCTACAGATGTTTTGCAAATCGCCAATTTACCCATCCAAAATGACACAATGAATGAATGCAATTTTTATAATCAGGATAATACGCAAAATTATTTATTTTTGGCCAACGGTCAAACAACATTGAATTAAAATAAGTAACGAAATTTATAATTAAATTGCTGGGAAAGAATTAAGTACCATTTCTTAAATGGATCCGAACCAACGGATTATATCCATGAAAATATATGATTATATGATATGAAGTTTTTCCGTTTTAAGGTTTTTCGTAGGGCATTTAGACCTTTCAATTGATTGGTATCCACTCCAATTCAATTGAATTGAATTAAATTTTATCGCCTGGAACGGGATGCGAACCCTTGACATAATTACAAATGTTAATCAAGACTTATTTTATTTGTTATATGTCATATTAATAGACCTATTAAAATATTAAGAGTTGACTGTGATATATATAGCCTATTCTATTCAAACATTACTTTTATTTTAGATATAAATACCCGTATATTGATTGAATAAAGGTAAATTTTCTTGTCTCTCTCTCTGTGTGTTTTGTGAATTTGCCCGTCTTCGATCTTTAATATTCCTTTCGATGAATGAAGGACAATTAGCTGTGCAGGATGAGACTCATGATGACGATGATTGTGCTCTTAATGGGCTGGGCGTGCAGCAAACAGACCTTTTCCCCCTGAAAATTTCGACCCGATCTTTTCTCTCAGAGAGACAGAGAGAGAGCCTCACCCAAACATCGTGAACCCCTCCCCCTTCTCACGACCCGCGATATTCAATTTGGCAATTATCCATTGTCTTTTTTCGAATTCTTTTTTTTTTTTGTCTTTGTTGTTGTTGTTATTAAGCATTCCTGGCTAATCATTCTGACAATCCGATGTGGGAGAAAAAGTTCCCCTAGATTATAAACGTAGATTATTATTAATGCATACATCGTCTCTCTGATATCAAGATAGCCATCTTGATACGAGTCAATAGCATTAATTAATAGATGAAATTATCAAAAAAATTTTCTTCGCCATCTAAAAAAAATACAAACTTTCTCTTGAGTGAAGAGGAAAAAATAGCGGATTTATTTATTAATTATTGTTATTATCCCCTTAAGATATATACGACTGAAAGATTAAAATAGACTACATGTTGAGATTAAAAAATAAATGCAACGTTCAAATGTTCCCCAAGTAAACATTGGTTTCAAATTTTAAATATAAGTAAAAAAATCTGGTGTGACTGTCGCACAGCACACAACTTTCTCTTACCTTCGGTAATCGAAAGTTATGTTCTGTGCTTGTCACACCAGATTTTTCGTGTCGATATATATATAGTTACTATGGCAACCATTTCTCCTATCTTCTCTATGAAGTATAAGAGTAAGGTCTTCAGAAGATTAATGGCAAAATGAGAATATACATTTTAAAGAGCCTCTAAAAAATAATTGATTTTTACTTTCTCTTACCTATGTATATATGTAATATATATATAGAGAGAAAGTATTGGATTCATGTCAAAAATTCGATGTCGAGATTTTGATGGATCTTCACGTTTTGAGGTCCCCTGAATCCAAAAAACTGGTTTTCGCGACATGGTCTGTCTGTGGTGGGTGGGTGGGTGGGTGGGTGGGTGGGTGGGTGGGTGGGTGTGTGTGTGTTCAATTTTAAGCATGAAGGAATTGAGCTATGAGGCTGAAATTTTATATTTAAGTTAAACACCCCCGGGACCGGAAAAATAAGCTTTTAATCAAAATCGGCCAAAGAGTACTAGTACTTTACTGATGTACTTTTTCAGTTTTTTTCGATTTTCTCAAAATTCGCTCTAACGATTTTGATTAAAATTCAAAAATCAATTATTTTTTAGATGCTCTCTTCAAATGTATATTCTCGTTTTGCCCACAAAATTGTTTGAAGCACACTTTACTCTTGTGCTTCATAGGGAACGAAAGTTATGTTCTGTGCTTGTCACACCAGATTTTTCGTGTCGATATATATATAGTTACTATGGCAACCATTTCTCCTATCTTCTCTATGAAGTATAAGAGTAAGGTCTTCAGAAGATTAATGGCAAAATGAGAATATACATTTTAAAGAGCCTCTAAAAAATAATTGATTTTTGAATTTTAATTTAAATCGTTGTAGCGAATTTTGAGAAAATCAAAAAAAAAAACGCTTCGTGGGGGTGTCTAACTTAAATATAAACTTTCAAGCTCCTTCATGCTTAAAATTGGATACAGACTCACAGAATTTTTGAGAATTTGACAAAATCGAAAAAAACTGAAAAACTTCATCAGAAAAGTACTAGTACTTTTTGGCCGATTTTGATCAAAAGCTTATTTTCACGTCCTAGGGGGGTGACTAACTTAAATATTAAATCCTCCTAGCTCAATTCCTTCATGCTTTAAATTGAACTCAGACACACACACACACACACAGACACACAGACAGACCATGTCACGAAAACCAATTTTTTGGATTCAGGGGACCTCAAAACGTGTATATTCATCAAAATCTCGACATCGAATTTTTGACATGAATCCAATACTTTCTCTCTCTATAGTATATTAACATATATATAGAAGTAAGAGAAAGTAAAAAAACATAATTAAATTCGTCAGGACCATTATTTTTATTCACATTTATTTCAGTTGTTTGTTAAGGATATTATAGCTTATTATTTCTCGCAATAAACGACTCTAATATCACTAGAACAACAAGATATAGTATTATATTTAGGGCACAAACAATTTCCCACTCGTTTGAGAAGAAAAAATAAAACGGGCAGGTTACCATAGATGGTACAGTGGGCGCCACAATTAAGCCCCCACCTGATAGCTTTGGCCTTAAGTATATGGTGTATAGTGAAATAATTTTAATGACGGAAAAGATAAAACGTAAAATCTGGTAGAGATGATTCTATTTTAACTTTTCAAATTTAAAATTATTTCCCCATTTACCATTTACTTAAGGCTATCAGGTGAGGACTTAATTGTGGCGCTCACTGTACAACGTAAGGTTAGAACTCATACAGTATTACTATGTGCCGGTATATACAGGGTATCTATGAAGCTCTTGGGTGGTTTGAAGAAAGGGTCAAGCCCGATATATTTACTGTCAAATTTGACACATTCTATATTTTGACAATTTTTGTTTTTAAGTTATTGTTTGACAAATGCAAATCAAACAGATCGCAGCCTCTAGCGGTCCTCATATATATACTTATTATTTATATACATATATAAACAGGGACACGACAGTAAAAATTCATATGAATTAAATTATTGTAATTCCAAAAATCCTAATCCAACTTTAAAAGTGAATTCCCTTCATTCGGCACTTCCTCTTTTTGTTTAGAGGAGAGAGCGGGAAGGCCATGCCCAGGACACTTTCCTCGTCTCTCCCCAACTCTCCTTACTAATTAGTTTCTTTTGAAAGGGACATTTTAATAACTTAAAAGAAACATTATATTATATTAATATGAAAAAATGTTTTTCACTATTTATTTCCGCCCTCAAAGAAAAATACATTCTTATCATATAAAATTCATGACCTAATTTCCCTTTTATTAATATTTTTTCTATTTATTTTTATCTTGTAGTATATAAATATGAAAATGATTTCCGCTAATTTGTTTTCTCCTCAAATGAACTTTAATGAAGCGTAAATTTATTCCAAAGCCTTTAGAATGATTGAAGCGTTAATTCCTCTGCCACCTGTTCTCCCAGCCTCTCCCATTCATCTCAGGGGCGCGGGAGGGGGCGGGGATTTTTAATTTAATCTAACCTTCATCTTCATTTCTCTCTTTGTTTTTATTTGATGCCATTCTTCACTTCATTTTTACTACCCATGTACTGTTTTCATATTAATGGGGTAAATTTTGAGTTTTAATAATCTTTTCTATTTAAAACTAAGTAGGTACTGTAGATTAGTATTCATCATAAATAAAATGCTGAAGAACTAAATTCTAGAGGGAAATAAATAAAATGTATATTTGAAAAATCTGGTGTGACTGGTCGCACAGCACACAACTTTCTCTTAACTTCAGTAATCGAAAATTGTGTTTTGTGCTTGTCACACCAGATTCGTGTCGAGATATATTTAGTTTCCGACAGTACGGTACATTTGTATTCGAGATGTAAAATTTATAAACAGAAAAATATTCATATTTTGTCACCATGGCAACCATTTCTTCTATCTTTCCTATGAAGTATAAGAGTAAAGTAGTACTAGTACTTTTTGGCCGATTTTGATTAAACGCTTCGTTGCCATGGTAACAAAATATAAATATTTTTCTGATTATAAATTTTTCATCTTGAATATAAATGTACAGTGAGGGACAATATTAAGTCCCACCCATGTGTTTTCTACTTGTGATTATTTCATTTTTTTTTTTTTAATAGGCTATTTTATATTTTTTAATAGAAACTTTCATGGTTCAAACCTAAAAAATTTCCAATAAAGATTTTCATTTTCTTTTATAAAAACAATGAAATAATCACAATTAGAAAACGCATTGGTGGGACTTAATATTGACCCTCACTTTACCCTACAGACGGAAACTAAAAAAGGCTTATATCTCAATACAAAAAAATCTGGTGTGATAAACATAGAAAAGTAAGAGAAAGTTGTGTGCTGTGCGACTTGTCACACCAGGTTTTTTAAAATTTATTTAAGGCCTACTTCGGCATCTGAGGCCATTTAGACCCCCTCCTTTTTTTATTTCAATTGATTGGTATCCAATTCAATTGGAATAAATTCTTCGCCTGAGACGGGATACGAACTCTAGATCTCTGAGCAATTAAATATCTGAAATCGAATTTTGAATAAATAAAATAAAAATTTCGCTTAGATGTTTTTTTTTTTTTTTTTTTTTTTTTTTTTTTTTTGGAATTTTTTGTGCAAAGTGATAAGGAATAATAGTTATCTATTATTTCCTATAAATTTAATCTCAGAATTAATTTCTGATTAAACTATTAAATTATACAGACAAAATGAATTGTTTCTCCTTAACAGTAGATTTCTTAAATCCCCCCTCCCCTTCTGTGTCAAATGAGCTTTTTCCTTCTATTTCCCAGATATATTTTTTATATAGGTAGACCTATTCATAATTAATTTCTATTTTATCTGTTCAATATGTATAAAATTTTTTCTAATTGTTTTCCTCTTCTATTTTAGGTTCGAGTCCCTCCTCCACTTGCATCTAACTCGTTCGTCCCCGCCAGTCGAAAGCCGAGAGCCGCTCCGCTACAAAATTGTTTCATTTTTGTAAGTAAACATCTATAATTTATAGTTTGATTTATTCGTTAAGAATTAAATATACAATTTCTATACTGACTGAATATATGAAATGAAGTCTCGAAACGTCGAGAGCTAATTGCTTTTTTATTTTTCCTTGGCTGACTCCATATATATTGTTAAGGGTTAAAATTTATAATAAATAGCTAATTATAACATTTTTTACATTAAATGTTTTGATTGCATAATAAAATGCTTCCCAAAAATAATGAACATACAAAAGAGATCAAAATCTTGTTTTCTGAAAAAGGATAAAAGGATTAACTAAGAATTTCATCTTCTTTGTCAACGTTTCAATGGCTAATCCACTTTTCTTTTTTTTTTCGGCTGCAAAGCCCATAGGGTTTGATTTTTCCATATTTTCTTTAATTAATACCGGGAGACGTTCCACCTCTTAATCTTCGGGGTCACTCTCCCGATGTTTTTTCCACTTGGCATTGCTTAACTGCAATGATTTTGTTGACTATTGGCTCTTATCATTGCCAGGCCTCTAGGCTCACACCCATAACTTTATTATTTTCAAAAAATGAACCAAATTTGAAATCACTTGTGATCAGAGATACGATAAGCAAATTCTTTTTCACCTGTGGTGGATTTATTTGCAGGGTTCGGTTAAAACCAGGGTGGTTAAAAAACCGGTTTTAACCGTCCTGGTTTTATTCTAATTTTGACTAGTGGTTTTTATTGAGTGACCATTTCCCGCACTGTGTGAAGGTTTTCTAAAATTGATTTCAATGCTCTTAATATACTGTCGGAAACTAAACTTTATCCAGACACAAAAAATCTGGCGTGACTGAACGCACAACACACAACTTTCTCTTACATTCGCCTTTATTTTCGCATGTTAGGAGGAGGGAACAGTGAGGGACAATATTAAGTCCCACCCATGCTTTTTCTATTTTCATTCATTGTTTTTATAAAAGAAAATTATAATCTTTATTGGGAATTTTCTAGGTTTCAACCATGAATGTTTCCATTAAAAAATATATAATATTTTTTTTTAAACAATGAAATAATCACAAGCAGAAAACGCATGGGTGGGACTTAATATTGTCCCTCACTGTACCTAACTAAAAATATAAAATTTCAACCTCGTGGCTTGTTTCCTTCTTGCCTCTACCAGATAGACAGACAGGGCCGGGTAAAATACTCAAAAATTGAAATACAAAATATTAGAACTCAAGTATTTGAAATACAAAATACAAATGTATTTCAATTACCATATTTGAAATAGAGACCGGCCCTATAGTCAGACCATTTTGCGGAACCTACTCAGGAGGACCTCAAAACATGTATTTCCATCAAAATCTCGTCATCGAATTTGTGACATAATCGAAACACTTTCTCTTATATATATTAACTTATATAGGTAAGAGAAAATAATACATATGTTTGTATTAATATTAAGAGCATAAAATTGAAAAAAAAATTGTGGCTTAAACCATTTTTGGACGGTTTTAACCACTTTTTATCCAGTGCCCTGGACAATATCTAAAAGTTTTTTTTTTATTTATTTGTCCCCCCTCCCCCTAAATATTCTAATTTACACAGAGGAATTTACTTATTCAATCAAAAGTACATTTTGTTGATTTTTAATGTCTTTTCCTCCACAGCAAATTTAAAAATTTCCATAATAATTTATGTGTGAGAGTAATTGAAATAAACAATCGTGAACAATTCAATATCCTTAATAAATAAATAAATAACCATAAAATAAATGATAGAATTTATTTTAATATCAATAAAAATGTTTATATGATTTTTTTTTTAAGAGTATTATTTACATAAAGTAATTATCCTGGTGAAATTATTCAGATCAAGATAATTGGTAAATTGTAATTTAATTTAATATTTTTTTTTTTTGTTTTTTTTTGATTGATCGTTGATTGATCAATAATTTTTCGACATACGAATATCAATCAATCACTATTTTTTTCCTCTAAAATCTCTTTCATTTTCGCCGACACACAGGCTAAAGAAACTAATTATCTTTTTTTCTATGCCAAGAAGGACTTTATTACAATAATGATAATAATTATGATTTAAAGGCAAACTCTCGAGTCTCGGGTGTCATTTCTCGTTGGTACGCTGGCGGTGCGGCTCTTAATTGCCCCGCACCCATTAAGACACCTTCGACACCTTTGGAAACAATAAATTCACCAAGCAGGTGTCTTTCCTTCCCTCTCATCTCATACATACAATCCGTTGATTACTAATTTATGAAAATAAGCTCCTCTCGCTTTCTCTGTCTCCTCTTCAAATTTAAATTTTTTAATAGGATTTTTTTCATAAACAAAAATTTATAGCGTGAAGTTGGCCAATTAATTTTTTTTTTTTTTTTTTATATACCTCTCTTTACTTTTTCTTTAAAATAATAAGTTATATTAAATTATAATCGGATTAAGGCTGGTCGTCCACTGGACGCGACAACGCGCTACCGCTACAAGCGCTACAACATGCTACAGATCCCAATGTGTGTGAATCAATTGAAGCTCGTCCACTAGAAGCGCGCGACATCACGCTACAACGCGCTTCGAGCGACAAGGCGCTACAGATCCCAAAAAAATGGGATCTGTAGCGCGTTGTAGCGTCTAACCCTTTGTTTTTCTAACCCAAAATACTCTCACCGGCAAAAAAAAAACCGCAACACTTTGTTTTTTCTTAATAAAATTGATGGAATTGAATAAAACAAAGACCAAAATGTCGATATTTAATTTGTGGGACAAAATAAGATTAAATAGACATCAAAGAGCCGTAGTTACTTCATCAATCACTGTTTGTTCGGTGAGTGTGTGTTTAAATGAATTTTCATAAATTTTTTAAATTTTTTATTAACTGTTTCAAGAATCGACTGCTTTGCAAATATCAGTTTCGATTTTTCATCACCGTCAGGACCTTTAAAGATAAACATAGAGTATGTGTAATTTATTTTATATTCAACACTTACTTATTCTTTTATAGTCGACATTACAATTTTTTGTGATATACTGTATATATATATTAAATTGATAAAATTATACATTTTTGTTTTTTTCACATTGAGTGATTTGGTGAAGTAACTGCGGCTCTTCGAGGTCTATTTAAAATAACCTTCATCCCAGAATATAAAGAATTTTAAAATAAGATTATTTGAAAATTTAGCGAAAATAAATATAAATTAGGACATTTTTATCTTGGTTTTATATTTCAATTTAATTATTTATTAAAATTATATGGATTTGTTTTATTTATTGGTTAGAAATTTATATGATATTTTATGTCAAATGTAGCGCGAAGTAGCGTGCAGTGGACGACCCTTGTCGCGTGTTGTCGCGTCTCTTGTTGTCGCCCTTGTAGCGGTAGCGTCCAGTGGACGACCAGGCTTAATATTTAATATTTTTTTTTTTTATTTTTTAAAAAATGCCTAATTGAAATTCCCAGGGGATTTTAATTCATTGCCGTCTTATATGAGAAATAATCCTCATCTATATTTAGACTGTTTAGACCCACCTAATGGAATCCCCGTTTACTTAGCAAAGGTGTTTTCATCAATCCTTTGACAAATTTTCTGCCTCCCAAAAATTTTAAAATATATTCAGAATATAATCTTTTTCTCTATTTTCTCTTATCCATAAAAAATTACGGTGTGACTTAACGCACAATACTCAACTTTCTCTTATCTTTGGTAATCGATAGTCGTGTACTGGGTTCACACCAGATTTTTTTGTGTCGAGATATATTTAGTTGCCCATAGCTCCAAACTCGACCACTTGCGTTTCATAGATTGCACTGAGCTCCGAATCCTTCCACATCAGTAAAGTGTACTTCAAAACAATTTTCTTGAAAAATTTTACTGATATACTGTACTTTTTAAAGAAGATCTCAAAAATAGTTGATTTATGAATTTTAATCTAAATCGTTAGAGTCAATTTTGAGAAAATCGAAAATAACTGAAAAAGTACTTCAGAAACTACTAGTAATCTTTGGCCAATTTTGTCCATAAACTTCGTGTTACCTCCAAAGGAAGTAACTAACTTAAATATAAAATTACAACCATGTTGCGAAAACAACTTTTTTGGAATCAGGGAACCTCTAAAGATATATTTCTATCAAATCTGGAATTTTTGACATGATCGCAATACCCCGACTAGAAATTTTAATGTGAGACCTATTGGGGCCTCATTGGGTTGCCCATTAGGGACGTACATTGGGATGTCACGCAAAAACCAATCTGGCCCTAATTGGGCAATCCCACTTGGGCCCCGATGAGGAAGTCCCAAAGAGGTCCCAAAGAGGCACCCCATCCCCTAGCCTCATAGGGAAATCCCTATGTGGCCCCATAAAGATCCCTCAGGGATGTCACGCAAAAGCCAATCTGGCCCTAATTGGGCAATCCCACTTGGGCCCCGATGAGGAAGTCCCAAAGAGGTCCCAAAGAGGCACCCCATCCCCTAGCCTCATAGGGAAATCCCTATGTGGCCCCATAAAGATCCCTCAGGGATGTCACGCAAAAGCCAATCTGGCCCTAATTGGGCAATCCCACTTGGGCCCCGATGAGGAAGTCCCAAAGAGGTCCCAAAGAGGCACCCCATCCCCTAGCCTCATAGGGAAATCCCTATGTGGCCCCATAAAGATCCCTCAGGGATGTCACGCAAAAGCCAATCTGGCCCTGATTGGGCAATCCCACTTGTGCCCCGATGAGGAAATCCCAAAGAGGTCCCAAAGAGGCATCCCAACCCCTAGCCTCATAGGGAAATCCCTATGTGGCCCCATAAAGATCCCTCAGGGATGTCACGCAAAGGCCAATCTGGCCCTAATTGGGCAATCCCACTTGTGCCCCGATGAGGAAGTCCCAAAGAGGTCCCAAAGAGGCATCCCAACCCCTAGCCTCATAGGGAAATCCATAAGTGGCCCGTCCTTCAGTTGTCATTTTTATAAAGTTGATCCTTAAATAAATAAAAATAAATAAATACATTGCCTGAAAATGATTTAGCATATGATGATTAGGTAATTCAAGATGAAGAAAGTGAATTAATTTCTATTTCGCTTCAATTAAATTCTTAATAAAAGGAAAATCAAATAATTCTATAAATCAAATAATATTTGTTTTGATATCAATTTTCTTTAATTTGAGAATAAGATTACATATCGTAAAAATTTTTTTAAAAATTCCATTTTCTCTTTGTGTCGATTTCAATATTTCTTGAGATTCGTTACTAAAATTGTTTAAAAAGATATGGATGTAAAAATAAGTTTATATCTCTAAAATAAATCACATTAATTTTTTTTACCTTGGCTATATGAACCCTGTTATTCAATGGTGTGTCAAAGACCAAAAAATTCAAAATTGAGTTAAGCATGGAATATTGTTTCAAATGCTTTAATTAATAGTATTTTTTATGAAATATGTCCTAAAAAAATTTATTTTTAATGTAAAAGCATAAAATTTTTTTTACAATATTTCAATGCAGGATTTTACATTTTTCAATAATGATTTATGTACTTAACATGTTGTTTCGTAATACTTAATTTGAAAAGAACAATTTTTCATTTATGCGTTAAGTGCAAGACATCGTAAACAACTATAGGCTTGAGATATATTGTTGCGTTTATGCCCTAAGTATTTTCAATTATGAACACCGGCATCGCTATTGTTTAGAGGTATTTAATATAAACTCAAGAAAATATTAATTTTATTTATTTCAAATTTATACATGTATATTCAATACACTATTACTATATTCCATTTGTTGAAATTTAATACAAGTATTTCATAATCTACAATCAATAGTTATATTATAATTCATTTTTTACTTTCTTTTAGCCTAATTCTATAATATTTTCTATCTTTTTCTATGAACTATATATATATATATATATATATAATTTTCCAATTAACAATAAATTAATATCGTTTAATTGAGTTTTAACCAGTGTGATTTTAACAACCAATAAAAAGTTATTTACCAAATAATATATATATTTTTTTCCCTTAAGGTTGTTCGGACATTAAAGCACTTTCCTTGATTAAAAGCTAATTTTTTAATATGTTATTAATCACTATCAAATACGTATAAAATAAAATTTTGAAGCAGATCTGACACAGGGTTATCGTGTAATTAATTTTTAAAAAATTGAAATTTAACATGTAGCCTATGGGGAATAACGACGAAACGCACACATATCGAATTATATAGGCATCTGTGCAAATGATACAAAAACAAAAAAACTTACATTTTATTAATTCACTTCCGAGGAATATGTTAAAAATAAAATCAAAAGTTTCTGCCGACCGCTTTTAAAGATATTTTAACAAGAAAGTCAAAAAATTCTCCAAAATGACAGTCGCCAATATTTAAAAATAAGGAAGCATCGAGAGTCAGACCAGCCTGGCAACGTCGCATAAAATACTTGATGTTAGTTACATATTTTTTTTCAATTTTAAGATACTTTTTCTCGCAAATCGTCCATTGTGTTTAAACTGATTTGCATTAAACATTGTAATATATTAAATAAAATAAAATTGAAGGCGTTTAAGATTTAAAATAGATAGTTGATGAATGCAATGTTGCCAGTTCTATATTACGTGAAATACTGCTCAAATCAAAAGTCATTCATTTATTATTTTTGGTAATTAAATTATTAACTTAATCCAATTATAAACTATGATAGGTCACGACTAAATTATAATAAGGAATTTTGGCATTCAAATTTTTAATTTTATTTAAAAAAAAATTTAGATTCTATTATGACTTACGATGTACTATCCGAACAACCTTAAATAAACAAAAATCATTTTTTTTTATATTAGGTTAGGTTAGGTTGAAGTGGCCGTAATATTAAGTCTATTTCATTATTATAACTTTGATTTACTGTTTCCAAGCTATTTATTCAGAAATTAATTGATGAGAAAATTTTGTTATCACTTTGTATTTAATTTTAAAATATTAATACTATTTAAAATTGATGAATGTGATTTTGATAAAAAGTTTCTATGCTACTAGTATTAAATATAAAGAGACTTTGAAGCATTTTTGCAAATATAATTGGACTTAGAGAATATTTCAATCATGGGTCAAGGGACTTTGAAGCATTGTTTACAAATATATATCGCACATTGAGAATTTTGTAAAAATAATTTTTTATATTTTATTTTTTTTCTCTAAATTAGTCATATTTTTAGAGATAATTTATGAATATCTGCCATAATTACAGTATTTACTTGCACAATTGACAAAAAAAATGATATATAATCTAATAAAAACAATTTAAATCAGAAAAACTTTAATGTTGATTTTCTCAAAACTCGATATTTGGTCTTTGACACACCATTGAATAACAGGGTTCATATATCTATAGTATTACCATCAGCTATCACATGTGGGAAAATATTTTTCCTTTCGCAAAAAATTTCTTTTAGTTCTCTGGAAATGTGAAAAATAAATTAATTAATTTTATAAATTTATAATCTTTTTTTTTAATTTATCTATTTACCTTTCAAAAGGACATTTAATAAATAAAGTTGATATTATGTTCCTTGTGTTCATTTATCAAAATTAAAGAGGCTTCTTCAGGCCAATGCGTTCTTACGTCTAAAATTTCTAATGAATATAATTGAAAGAATTAAATAGATTAAAAGATTACATAAATAAAAAAAAAATTAAAATTAAAATAGCAGCAAACGATCACAAGCTTTTTTTTTCGATATTAATTATGTTTCCAAGGAGATTGAGAGAAAATGGCGACAGTTTGAAAGGTGGTCATCTACTAAAGCTTTGGCGCTGTGATCGCCCTGCACAATTCCATTGGGTCGGAGGCATGACGAATAGGGAATTCCCTATAAGGGCCCAATTATAACCCAATCGGGAAATTCTCAGGAAAAATAAAATAACTTATAATCACTTTCGCGCAATTGGGTTCTGGGTAGAAAAATATGCAGAAAAGTCCAAGCTTGAAACGAACAGAAAGAAGGGCAAAATGTGTAAATTATACTGCAAGCGAAACGAACAAACCTAATTTCTAATTTTTAAATATTAAGTGATGCGTTATATGTAAGAAATGACATCTATTGAGCCTCGCGACTCCAATCCTCATCATCTACGCATGCGCGAACACTGGATTTTATTTATTCCAAATAAGATACTACAGGAAATATTTTGTATAAGTTTTTATTTTAATGTTGGGATTTCCCATTTAGGTCCCACACAGAACCCAATTGGGAGAAACTGACTATAAGTTATTTTATTTGTCGTGGGAATTTCCCGATTGGGTTCTAATTGGGCCCTTCTAGGGATTTCCCTATTGGGCATGCCTCCTTGGGACCCCATGAGGTCCAGATGTATACGCTGGGTGATTCCAAAGTAATTTCTAGACGTGAAATTTTTATTTTTATATTGGGATTTCCCGTTTAGGTCCCACACAGAACCCAATTGGGAGAAACTGACTATAAGTTATTTTATTTTTCCTGGGGATTTCCCGATTGGGTTCTAATTGGGCCCTTATAGGGATTTCCCTATTGGGCTTGCCTCCTTGGGACCCCATGAGGTCCAGATGTATACGCTGGGTGATTCCAAAGTAATTTCTAGACGTGAAATTTTTATTTTTATATTGGGATTTCCCGTTTAGGTCCCACACAGAACCCAATTGGGAGAAACTGACTATAAGTTATTTTATTTTTCCTGGGGATTTCCCGATTGGGTTCTAATTGGGCCCTTATAGGGATTTCCCTATTGGGCTTGCCTCCTTGGGACCCCATGAGGTCCAGATGTATACGCTGGGTGATTCCAAAGTAATTTCTAGACGTGAAATTTTTATTTTTATATTGGGATTTCCCGTTTAGGTCCCACACAGAACCCAATTGGGAGAAACTGACTATAAGTTATTTTATTTTTCCTGGGGATTTCCCGATTGGGTTCTAATTGGGCCCTTATAGGGATTTCCCTATTGGGCTTGCCTCCTTGGGACCCCATGAGGTCCAGATGTATACGCTGGGTGATTCCAAAGTAATTTCTAGACGTGAAATTTTTATTTTTATATTGGGATTTCCCGTTTAGGTCCCACACAGAACCCAATTGGGAGAAACTGACTATAAGTTATTTTATTTTTCCTGGGGATTTCCCGATTGGGTTCTAATTGGGCCCTTATAGGGATTTCCCTATTGGGCATGCCTCCTTGGGACCCTATGAGGTCCAGATGTATACTCTGGGCGTTCCCAAAGCAATTTCTAGTCGGGACTTTCTCACTATACAAGGATTGTGGGCTTATTAACGGACATTTTTAAAGTTTGTAGATGGTGCATAATACCAAAGATAGATAAAGACAACCTTATATTATCTGAAAGATAATTAAATTTTACGTCCCATGGCATAAAAAAGTAGCATGTTCCATTTGAAAAAATCAAGTTACCCATGATTGAATTTTTCCAAATTGGCATAGCCATATCTCCCGACACAAGAATAATTCCGGGTTACCCATCTGGACTACATTAGTACATTTCATGGCTAGTAACATCACAAAACAACATTTCCCTAAACGGCTAAACGGTTTTGTTTGGAATACATTGCATGATATAAAGTCATACTAAAAATGGCCGTAAAATCCAAATATGCAATAATATACAGGGAGTTCCATTAAAAAAAAAAAAAAAACATCTTTGTCATGGATCACTCTGTATATGAGGTGCAATTGGAACAAAAATATTTTAAATTTGTAGCCCTAAAGGTTCCACATTATGCACCATCTTCAAACTTTAAAAATGTCCGTTAATAAGCACTATTAACCCCTGCATTTTACAAATATAGGTAAGAGAAAGTAAAATTAAAAAAAAATATAATAATTAAAATTAATTGCTCCCAAAGAACTCACTTTAAAAAGTCTTTGGTCAGGTGCGTGATCCTTCCAAGCCCGGCTTCGCAGCTAGTAAACCATATTTATTTATTTATTAATAAAATTTTTTTTCTATAAAGACCTATAATTATAATAACATAAAATTGGATTTACAACAGCCTCGTTGTATTCAATTTCCAACGAAATAACGGAAGGAAGTATATTTAAATAAACAGCATATTTTCAATTTGACAATAAAAATTAATAATAATCAACGTTAAAAAATAAATAAAGAAAGGATTAATGGAGGTTCCGTTAAAAGTGCGGTTTCCTAGCTACTATTATGTTCTAGACTTGTGGTCTCTTTTTTTCGCTTACATAAGGCAATATCTGTAATGGATATTAATTTTACTTTCATATTACTTTTTTTATGGTTAGTTTTACTGCATATTTGACTCACTATAATATTTAATAAGGTAAACCAGTTATTAAGGCTATTTGTATTTATCAAGGCACAACCTGCTAAATTCTTCTTTACAACGAGGGCGTAGATATTATTTAATTTTTACTCTTTCGCCAGTTTCCAATTGAAATAAATAAAATCCTTCTCTTAGATCAAGAGACTTGGTCTATCTCTGCGCTAAGCTCCAAGAGATATTTAAGTCTGGGAAATATAAAATTACTTTTATAGCAATGATAATAATTTTACCGTTGAGCTATGCCTCATATATCAGAGATAAAACTTTTGCATGATGGTCCGTGGTTCATTTATCCCCTGAGAGATAAAATTTATTTTTTTATTTTTTTTTTTTAAAAAAACATTCACACTTTTTTCTCATTCACACTCACATTCACACAGTCTTTTCGGCAACTTAGGCCATTTAAGACTTTAAACGATATCCGTTAATGATTATTATACATATTAGGGGTCCAGGCATTCTTATTTAAGTCATTTGGTATCCAAATGGCTTAAATAAAATCATCGGAGTGCCTGGGGTCCGAACCCGCGACTTTTGGTACACGAGGTTTGCACGCTAACCTCTACACCAAACCCCGAGGGCTAAAATTTATTTAAATTACTGGTATATTGGCTAACCTTAAAAAATTTAAAATTATACAGTGAAACCTTTAAAATTCAAAATCATATTCATCATTTTGGGCAGTCCATGAATTGGAGGTTAAATTAAAATAAAATCTCGACATCCAATTTTTGACATGTAACCAATACTTTTTCTAGTTTGGGGGGAAAGTGGTGTAGGTTTTCCGTGAAACATATTTATAAATAAAATTATTTAGTATATGCGAGGTTTCACTAAGTTGTAAATGAAAGAAATATTGAATTTCTAACTCGATATATTTCGGGCTATTAACCCATCTTCAGGAGTCAGGGCCGGATCTAGGGGGGGGCAGTGGATGCGTGTGCCCCGGGCAGCAGATATCAGGGGGCGGCAATTAAAGAAAAATTTAAAATTTACTAAAAAAAAGGTAAAATAATATGAATTTTGTATAGAAAATTTTAAGGAGGGGGCGGCAAATTAAATTTTGCCCCCCCCCCCCTAAAAAAATCTCCTAGCTTCAGCCCTGTCACGAGTACATGTGACTGAATGAATAAAATAATAGATGCTACCAAGTAGGCTACCCAAGCCTGCTTGGTAGCATCTATTCTTTTGTTAGTTGTTAGTGAAACCTCACATATACTAAATAATTTTATTTATATTTAATACTTTTTCTCTCTATATATATTACATAGATATAGATAAGAGAAAGTAAAAAGGGAGCCTAAAGAAATCGTTCCCTGAGGTGACCGATATTACTCTATAGCTGATCTTTTTTTTGACAAACTCAAATTTTGTTAGTTGAATCCTCATATTCTCCCCTCCCCAAATTTAACTTTGTGTTTATTCAAGTACAGTTAAATTAAAAATCTTACTTGAAGAAAGCTAAATAAATGGTTGAAACGTTGTATTCAATACAAATAAATCAAAAATGTTATTTATCTTTATTAAACAACTGGGGAATCCATCAATCCTTCAATTTCTGTTATAAACTCAAATAGGCCCCCCGTCATTAATTCATTTAAATTTCCTTGACTTCCCAATAAGGCGTTACGTTAATTAGTTGCTCAATATAAAAGTATTATTAACAAAGGCGAAGGAAATAGCCATAAACAAGTTTGAGATTTTTATATATTTATTTTTTTTCAACTTCCGCTCAATAAAAAATTTCAATTAATTAAACTTTATGCATATTAAATTTCAGAAAAATTATTTTCAATTGTCTTTTTTTCTTTTAGATGAATGCTTAAATTTTAAATATCATTCAATCTGATGAAAAAAATAATTTTTTTTTTTAAATGAATAATTAATAAAAAAGGATTTATGCTTTCAGAATCTTTATGAAAAAAAACTTCAAAGGTTATCAAAGAACAATTAATCTTAAACAAATATAATTGTTTTAATATAAAGAGAGGAATTAATAAAGAAAATAATACATAATGGTATGACATGGCGATATTTTTTTCAGTCAAGGGGGTTTTGAACAAATGAAAGACCAATTCCCTGTTGAGACGTTTCTGCGTTTAAGGAATTTTCATTAGGGTCCGACCGAAACAAGATTTTCAGCCGAAACCGAAACCGAAACCGAATATTCGGCCTCAACCTTAGTTTCGGCCGAAACCGTAACCGAAACCGAAACTTGTATTTCCTATAAAAAATTTTTTTTCATTTTACCTTTTTTTTTTTTTTTGAATTTTTTTTTCCCTCCCGTGAAATCATTTTACCTTTTTTTAGGCAGACTAATTTTTTTTTTCTCCCTCAAGTGCAAATTATTTGACCTTTTTTTTTTTTTTGCATGCGAGTCTCATCCCATTTTTTCAGACTCTGGTTTCGGCCGGCCGAAAGGTTCGGCCACTTTTTGGCCGAAACCGAAACTACGGCCGAAACCATGATTTTTGGCCGAAACTGGCCGAAACCGTAACCGAAACCGAATATTCGGTCGGTTCCTAATTTTCATGTTTATATCGAATGCAAACATGTATCATTTGGCCAAGTCGGTTTTTATAAAAATGCAACTTCGAGGGCAATGGCTCAAAGAGTTACGAAGTAAATGATTAATACAATATCTAAAGCCTCTAACTCACCCACCCTATTTTTTTGCCCAATATCTAAATATCTCGCGGCACCCCTTAGCCATTCTCGCGGCACACCGGTTGGGAACCACTGCTCTACACCTTGTTTTTTTTTTTTTTTAACAATTAATTAAACTAATAAAAGTTTTTTTATTAAATTTCCTTGGCTGCTACGTCTCCTATATCTACCTACAGTCACTTTTCATCGCTAAATTTTTCTCTTTCTACTGTAAACGAACCTAAGGCCCAAGAGCCAGGCTAAAATCCAATGTTTCACAATTCTAAAAAAATTGAGGACTAAAAATGGAATACGCTGAAACTCCAAAAGAGAAAATTTTTCAGGAGAGCGGAAAAAAAGAAAAACTTCTTAGATCGTTTGCATCTTTCAACTCCTTTTTTGAACTCTTTAGCACTTCAAGCCTTCTCCAGTTTATTAAATTTATATTTTAGTTAAGTTACATTTTAAAACATTTTTCCTTTAAAAAACTATCTTTGATTTTTTATTTTACTTACTACCATTTTTATTACTCTTGTTTTAATAATAATCTCCAAAATATTAATTTCAAAAGTCTATATATCACTTCTGATGACTTAAAATAAAATATTTAACTAGTATTTTATAATATCTCTACCGACGTTATTATTTTAAAAAAAAATCTTAATAATTTTGTTTACGTTTATCATAAATTTAATTAATAATTTCACTCCCTGGCTATGCGCGCACGTTTTCTCATTTTGTTGTTGAGCGAGGCGAGGTCAAGGCCCCATCCCATCATTTGGTCTTCTGATTATATGCGTGCATCAAAGTGAAGTTGAAGTTGAAGCCTATTGAATGACATTCCTGTCTGTGACCGATTTCGAACGGTCTTCATTTTTCCTCTCTCGGCCTCTTGATAGTTGATTAAATTCGATCACGGTTGCCAGTCAGTCAGTCTTGAAGGTAATTGTCCGGAGGGAGAGAGGAGTGGAGGGGCACTTGCCCCCGGGGCCCCCCGGGTAGACGGATGCTCTTCTTGGCCAATAACCTCAACGTCTTTATGTCAAAGCCAATGTCAGATAAACATGTCAAGTCCATCAATCTGATACAGAGAGTGTTTATTCGCCGGCTTCTTAAATGAAAAGAGCAACAGATTGTCCAGGAAGAGGAAACAAGAAAATATCCTCTCTCCATTGATATGGATACAAAAGTTGGCAATTTTTTTATGGGGAAAAAAAGGAAATGGCTTAAGTGTATTTTATCAAGTTGCTTGGGGAGACCAACAATAAAATCATTCAAACGAGAAATCATTTAATTCCTTTTAAGTAACTTGTTTGATATTAATGAATTCTGATTTATTTTTACTTTCATATCTAAAATTGTATGTCGATGGAAATGTTTTAAGGGTCGCAGAGTTCCAAAAAGTGGGTCTGTGTGTGTGTGTGTGTGTGTATATTTTCAGAGAATATAAACTGAAAAGAAATTAGAAATTTGAAATTAAATTTCGTTCGCTTCTCTACAATTTTTTTTATGTAAAGCAGCGTCTTCTTTTGAAATATCCCTATAAAAATAAAAATCCCCTGAAGATGGGTTAATAGCCCGAAATATATCGAGTTAGAAATTCAATATTTCTTTCATTTACAACTTAGTGAAACCTCAACATATACTAAATAATTTTATTTATAAATATCCCTATATTTTTTTATTCATCTTTATTTACAATATATATAGACCTATACAGTACTTATACTGTATAAGATAATTTAAATCATAATTCAAATAATTTTATTAAATTTTATAGTAAATTTATCCTTAATGATATCCTGTCCATTACTCAGGCCACCTGATTATCCATTACCCCTGAATGATTCTCTAATACTAGATCAATAATAACCTTTTTTGAATATCTATCTATCTGTCAGTTTATATTTAATTTACCATTTTGAACGTAGAATTTACAATATGATGAAACTGTAAAAGACCGCGTTTATGAACAATAGCCATTGAAAAAGAGATTAAATTAGAGCCAAAATTCCCAAGTTGTCTATTGCACCCATAAGGGGAGGAGGCTCTAAAATTATTTAATTTTTTTCCTCTCATCGCCAATCGCGATTTTCTTCAGGAAAATAAAATAATTGTATTTCTATAATATTGACTGTCCTGAAGAAGGTCGCGATTGGGGATCGAAAAGTCGACAAAAAAATAATTTATTATTTAATTTCCCCTGCTGCTACCGAGTTTTTTCATTAAAATATTATTTTGCACAGTCACATATTTGTTGGTTTCAAAATTTTGATTCGTTTTTGAAGACTTTTAAAATTTTTTATTTTTTTAATTAAATTTTTTTTAAATAAATTTTCCCTATTACCTTAGACTCCATGACATTAAATTAAACTCACTTATTAAATACAGATCATTTTATTTAAAATAGCTTCTGAAGTGACACCGTCACTTATTTTTAAAATTATTTACAAGAACCAGAAGTATAAATTCTGGACCCTAATATATATAAATTCATAAATAACGGTTATCGTAAATGTCTTATATGGCCTGAGCTGCCGAAAAGACAGTGTGAATGTGTGTGTGAGTGTGAGTAGGAATGAGAAAAAAAGTGTGAATGTTTTTGAAAAAAAAAAAAAAAAGTATAAATTAGACCGAGTTCAAAAGTGAATTTTTTTTATTGTATTGGAAAAATACATATTATATGGACCCTGTTACGCATTAGTGTGTCAAGCGCCTGCTACCCAGATTTGAGAAAATCAGCATTAAAGTTTTTTGTTTTCATTGTATTATATATAATTTTTTTGTCAATTGTGCAAGTAACATTAAATATAAATTTTTTTAGGACATATTTCATAAAAAAATACTATTAATATTAAAAAGCATTTGAAACAATATTCCGTGCTTAACTCTATTTTTAATTTTTTGGTCTTTGACACACTAATGCGTAACAGGGTCCATATATAGTAGTAGGCTCAAGCCTATTTATATCATGATAAGTACTTAGTACTTGCCAGCACCTAAAATATATTTTATCGGCTTAATCAAGAGATCTCATTTAAGTCTGCTTTAATATAAAGCCTTGCTATTTGTTTTAGTAATGAATAACTCATTAAAGTGATGGCCACATTAGGCCAAACTATTTTTATTTAGGTGCCTATATAAATAATAAAAAATTACTAGCGACATTAATAAGTGCCAGTAGGATCACTTATGGATGGGTGAGCATGCTCGTCAGGTCATTAGTTAATTTTAACGAGTTATCAGACTTGCTGGAATTAGAACTAAAAAAGATTTTATTTATTACATTTATAAATCTTGTAGTTCATTTATGCCCAATCGCACCGCACAATTTAAGTATGACTTAAAATTAAGTATCAACAACCTGGCAACGTTGTAAATTTTAGTGATATTCTGGTGATTTATTTTTTAATTTAATAATTTTTTTCTTTTTAATAATCATAAACTAAATTAAATACATATTGTTTATAAATATTAATTTCAGAAAAATGAGAAAATCACAAACAAAATATTAATTTTCATGATTTTTGATTAATTAATAGCAATTTTATATATAGGCTACTATATATAAATATTAATAACGATCTGTCACTCTATAACAGTGTTTTTCAATCTGTGGGTCGGGACCCCTAGGGGGTGGCGAAGCCCTACACGGAGGGTAGGCGGCAAAAGGAAAAAGGCAAAGTTCTACACGATAATAAAAACACAATTTCATGGAGAAGGGAAATAGGTACCAAAATAGAGAAAATCATATAACTTACATAGTCTTTTGATTTACAATCTTTTTGTCGGTCATGAACCAAGAGAATCGCCAGAATTTTTCAACCTGTAAATTCAAAAAGATTGAAAAACACAGCTCTACTAATATAAGACTGGAAAATTTCGTTTCAAAATTCCAACGGGAAGTTGGTCAGAGCGTGACAGACGGATGGACCGACAGGCCCTCCTCTAATATAATATAGATCATCCTCGAAAATATAGTTCATATTGTTCATGTTTTTTATAAGAAAAATCGAAATCGAATCCAAAAAATGTATTATTATCAGTTAATTAATATTATATTATCAATATTGTTTTTTAGCTTAAGTCATTGCTAAGCCCCCGAAATCGAGGGCTTAAATATTTGGGGGTTAAGTATAAAATTTAACACACTTTCATTGTCATCCGTTGCTAACCACGCTCGTTGCTAAGATAACACGTTCTCTGATTGAAAATAAAATCATGTTTCAAGACCCAAATGGCGTGAATAAAGATGCCAGGACCCCCAATATATATTTATTAATAAATAACAGTATCGTTTAAGTCTTATAATATTAAATCACAAATAAATCAGCAGAATATCACTAAAATTTACAACGTTGCCATGTTGCTGATACTTTATTTTAAGTTATACTTAAATTGTGCGGTGCGATTGGGCATAAATGAATAAAAATTTAAAGCATTGTTTACTGTTAAATAGACAAAGAGTTAATACGCATAAATGACCCTATTCTAATTTTGTTTTACTGTTCAGTTTCGTGAAGGGATACCTCTGCGCTAACGCTTTGTCTTATCCATTAATTGTTATTCTTGTTTATATTGGAACGTACAGTGAGGGACAATATTGAGTCCCACCCATGCGTATTCTACTTGTGATTATTTCATTGTTTTTATAAAAGAAAATGAAAATCTTTATTGGAAATTTTCTAGGTTTGAACCATGAAAGTTTCCATTAAAAAATATATAATATTTTTTTAAAAACAATGAAATAATCACAAGTAAAAAACTGGGACTTAATATTGTCTATCACTGTACCACTACATTAAATAAAAACAACTAACGCCCCCCCCCCCCACTTTTGAACTTTAATCAGATGTTCTTTATTAATATTGATAGTAATATTTTTTTTTTTTTTAATTTTTTTCGGAATCGGAGGCCATTTAGACCTCCGTCCCTATATATTTAACTTGATTGTTCTAATGAAATAATTATTTGTCGCATGAAACGGGACCCCTAGCACAAGAGACAAGAACTCCACCACAGTGGTAGGGGCTAATTCTAATTTGAATCCTGAATTATTACCCCCTAACCTTTTCTCTTTGAATGCGCCAATGCTTCTCAGACGCAAATTTCGGGCTCTAATCAAATTCCGGAACTGTCACTGTACACATAAACTATTTATAAATTTGATTTAAACTATGGGAACTATTTGAAACATTATAAATATATATGCAGTATATAGCCTACTGTTGAAATTTGATAAAATTTAATTCAACAAAACAATAAGTTTCAATGGTTTATTAAAACTTCATGTACATTTCGACATTGCTGCCAACTTCAGAAGTGATTGACATCGTTATTTTGATCACATCTGAAGATGGCATCAGTACCGAAACATACATAAAGTAAATTAAAATTAAATATACAAATTAAACACTAGGTTATTTGTTTCAAAGGTTTTATTAATTAAAAATTAACACTTGATACTTATTTCGACAATTCCTTGTCATCATCAGAAGTGATTACATTCTAATTCTTTTTAAGTTTTTTTTTTCAATTTTATCTAAATTTGCTCCAACGATTTTTTTTTTAAATTCAAAAAACAATTATTTTTTAGATTCTCTTTAAAATGTATATTCTCATTTTGTCATTGAAATCTTCTGAAGACCACTTTACTCTTGTACTTCATAGAGAAGATAGGAGAAATGGTTGCCATGGTAACAAAATATACCATACTTATAAATTTTACATCTTGAAATTCGAATGAACCATACTGTCGGAAACTAAATACATGTCGACACAAAAAATCTGGTGTGAAAGCACAGTACACAACTTTCGATTACCGGAGGTAAGAGAAAGTTGTGTGCTGTGCTTGTCACACCAGATTTTTCTGACTTATAGTTAATTAGGCCTACTATTGATTGATTGTTGATTAGTTAAGTTCTGGGGCTTCTCTTTGCACTGCGACCTTCTAAATCAGATCTAGTTGTGCTCCCCTCCGATCTAGGAATGGTTCGAATTCGGGTGATGTTTTACCCCTGAATTCCTATGTCCATCCCTCAGGCCCTAAGTGCCTGGAATTGGAGGGATGTGTACTCCCTTTTCTCCAGCAGAGACGTTCGACTTTGGTTGAATTTTTTCGGCAAGTTGGGTTCGAACTCGAGTGACATTTTACCTCGTATTACTAAGCCTCAGGCTTATCCGATAAGCCACGCTCGCCTCAATTAATTAGGCCTATTCTCCTATGGTAATTTTTGTATTAGTCAAAGTCTAAGAAATTCCTTGTTTATTTCGTTGTTAGTTAGCTAACAGCTCTTGGTTAAATTCTCTCCTCGCTAGAGTGATACAACTGGGCCATTTTAGAGTATATCAGATGGTTGTCTTAAAGGACTTTTCTAATCTCTCAGCGAATTTTTATTTTTTTATCACATCGTAAAAATGTGAAGAAACCATTCAACATGTTTGTTTATTTTCCAAAACACGTGTTTTGAGTAAATTATGGGAGTGAATCGGTCTGCTTGCTCTCCCCCCGCCCCCCCCCCCTTCCCAACCCACACTCACATATCTCTTTTATTATTCTCCAACACTTCCGGTTCTCGAGCGAGCGTAAAATAAAAATATGTAAATTTTTATCCCAAAATTTCTCAGTATGAAATCACAAATAAATATCATTAACCGAGCGAAGGGGGGTGTGTCTCCTTCATCCGAGCCGGAATGACGGAAGCGGAAATTGACGTTGCGGTCGAATAAAAGAAATAACATTTGTACTGTGTGAGTGTGTGTGTGTGTGCATTCTTCAAGTGCTCTGCTCCACTTGCTTGCTTGAACAGCCAGCCTATCATTAGACAGGTGTTGCTGGCTGGCCAGGAGCAATTTTTATCTCTAGCTATAGATCAATTTTCCCCGAAGCGAAATTCTTCGATTCACAATTTGGCTTAATCTTTTCAAATAGGGTTAATCGTCGGGTCGGGTCAGTCGGGAAGTGAACGAGAGAGAGAATAATTATCCCAAGAGAGAACTTGATTACTTCAATATTTCAATTCAAATTCAATTTAGAAATTCGAATTGTGGTGCCGGAATAAGAGAAAGAGAAAGATTGGATAGAGCCATAAATTAAATTAAGTTCCTTATTTCTGAATAAATATTTTATCTTGCTTTCTCAAACTCAAGTGTTAATTCAAAGGCACTTTTATTTTAAAAGATCTTATGGGGTTGAACTATCATGGGAATTACCCGCCCCCTCCACTCTGCTAAAAGATTAATTTTTGAAGAATATAAAATTTTATTTTTTTACTTTTACGATTACTAAAAATTTTTTCGTTGATACAAATCGAAAAAATGCTAGTAGTAACTTACGCTAAATCAGGAAAACGAGTGCATTGCAGCCTCATTGTTAGGCTCTGAAGAAGTGAGTGACAGGTGTGCGAAACGTCGTCAGAAACATTTGTCTTTATTTTTTCCTGGATAAATCCAAGAATCTCTTCCATGAAATAGACGTCACTAACTCTAAGGGCCGGTTGCTTCATCCTGGGTGAGTTTATTAGCCCCGGGCTAAATGGCTTTTTTTTGTAATGCAGAAACCCTCTTCCGGGGGAACAAATCATGTTCTGTTTGTGAAGTTTGCAACTCCATTAGGCATCTTATAAAAATTATTTTAAAAAAATTGATATTATCACCCATAATTTAAATAAATAATTATTATTAATATACATTTAAATATAAGAATTTAATTTTTTTTGCTAAAATTTGAAAATTTTCATAAAAATAAACAAGATTTATTAGTGTTCACATAACAATTAGTCAATTGTTCCAATCTTCACAACTATTTTGACAAATTGCCAGCTGTGTGGCTCAAATAAAGATAATTTCAAAAAGAAATATACCTTATATTTTCACCTGACAAGAAGTAATATCAACTGAAGATATTTATATAAATATTTAATATCAATATTATATCAATTTGCATTCAATTTGACAAACAAATAGTTTCGTGTCGGACCCTAAAATAAATATAAAATTTTAATAAAACCAATAAATAAATATGGAACCATCCGATATATTACTTTCTCTTACCTCTATATATGTTAATATATAGAAAGTCTTTTTTAAAAATTGATGCGATATTTTTATTTAATACGGATTGTGTGACTTCAAGCTATATTTCCAAGATCAAACAATATAGGCTTAAATTATTATCTTATATCCAGAAATAGGATATTTGATTTTCAAACTCCGATCGACGTTATTAATACTGTATTCTTAGTCATTGCTTGAGGAACAGGAATCCTTATATCTATACATTTATATAGGCATAAGGATTCCTTCTTCCTCAAGGAACGACTATGAATACGGGTATAAGTAATTTATAAAAGTGATGAATTCATTAAATCTAGTAATTTAACCTCCAGCTAGTGTTAAATTATCAATTTGGAGAAATTTATGTTTGATAATACTGTATTTGAGTTTTGGAAAAGGGTTTGAAAGTTATTGGGGTGGGTTGTGGATCCTCTCTCAAAGTTGAGCATAGAAATTGATATTTTGAATTTAAATTCCATTTTCGTTTAGGCAATTCATTGTTTTAGTTCGTTTTTAAAGAATTCTTTTATTATTAAATCCCTCTCCCCCCCCCCCCAAATCTTCACTAATCGATCATCGATCATCGATCATCTATCTTAAAATTCTTATCTCAAATGTGAACTAGAAATAAATTGTCTGATAATAAATTTATAATTATGGAAAATTCATTTAATATTTTTTGTAGATAAAATAAAATGGACCTTTAAAAGATTTATGTATATTAAAATAACAACTAGCAATCAAAAAAGTTTTTATTGCAAATAAAATAATATTTCTAGTAATAGTTATGAAGTCAAAAAAAAAATAAAATAAATAAATATTCAAAATTTAATAACCGATATCATCATCATTAACCGTTTAATAGGACTGGATTTTTTATTTTTATTAATATCCGTATCATCTGATAAGGTTAAATTGGATTTCCATTATTTTTTATGTGTTCTAGTAGAAAAAATTTTAATATTTTTGAGATGACGGAAAAAGTGAGATCAAAATTGAAGTAGAGAACGTTTTAAAAAAAAATTATTGCTTCTGTTGTTCTTTATCAATTATAATAATAGTACCAGTACCATTTGGTATCCAAATGGCTTAAATAAAATCATCGGACTAAATCCATGAACCATCGGCCAAAATAAATAATTAATATCCATTTATTTGTAGTTATTTCGATTCCAGGGATATGGAATCATCCTCATTACAAGCAACAGATGTTTTGCAAATCGTCAATTGCAATTTTTATAATTTATGAAATTTGCATTCATGGAATGTTCATCTGCTTTGTCATATTAGATGAGAGAAATAGACGATTTGCAAAGCATCTATCTATT